>APFE030481640.1:62174-134455 GCA_000404065.3 Pinus taeda | reverse complement strand
TTAAAAGAAAAATTGTCATGAGTCAAAGCAATATTATTGAGTCAAAGTTCCATTTGGACTATTTGTAAGAAAAACAAAATTATTTTATTTGAGTCAAAAAGTCAATTTTGACATCCACAATACCAAGTCGGCCCTAAGGGCAACTATTCGACTTCTTGGGTGTGTATATATAGAGGAAAAATCAACCACTTTGGAGATCATTCATTCACTTATCATCCATCACTACTTTATGTGCCAATAGAAGGAGAGAGACCTAGGAAGTCAAAGAAAGAAGATGGATATCAAAGGAGAGAGAAAGCAAATTGTTTTTTCCATCATTTTGTCCACACATGCAAAGTTCCTACAATTTTTCAGAGGCTGTTATAAGACCGAGATTTCAAGGAATGAATTTTCAGGGGATGACCAGAATTCATAAATTTGACCAGCATTGACTTTGTTGACTTCGACTTGGTGGAGGAGACTTGGAGGAGGGATGACTTGGGTTCATTGTGAAAATCTTGATCTTGGTCTTGGGTCTTTGATATCTCACTTTGATTTGATTGTATATGAAGATGATTTTTCTTGGGTTTTTCCCCTTGTGGGGTTTTTTCCCTGGCTTAGAGCCTATATATTTGTGCTCTTGTCTCTTGTGATATTCATGTTTTGCTCATTATGGTAATTTCTTGGTGAAGAGAACATAATACAATAAATAAAATCCAACAAACATTCACATGTAAGAGAAATCAACCCTAATATATAGCATATTGGTTTCTCAACACCTTGAATCTTTGGCAACCTTTCTCCCTCGTCTTTTCTTCTCTTTTTAATTGACTCTTCCTTGGCCATTCACATAACTCGAGAGCACTTATCCCCCGTGGAGATGGTCTTGGGAACAAATCTCTTTGCCTTATCTGTTTCTAACTCTCTTTACAGCCAACCATTCATTTGAAATCCCTCTACCAACATAGAATACAGGGCAAAATAATTGTGCATTAGTCAATATGCCTAAGCAATGAGCATGCACATGTTGCATAGCAAGATATTATAGACATATGGAGAGTTATCACATCTAGAAAAGGACTAAAACCCCAGCCAACTATTACAGGGACAATAAGCCACAACAAGTGCGAGAGGAAATTAATAACACTGAAAGGGAAATAAGCAAAGAGAGAGGTTGCCTCTCGGATATAAAGATAGCTAGTGAAATTTTTGATTGGCTCCTAAATTTTTGTCACAACAGAGGGAGCCTTAATCAACATTTTTCCACTATTGACATATATTGGCACCTCAAGATGTTTCTAGAATGTGTATTGGTGGATTAGAATGCAACCCAGGATGAAATATTCTTGGTTCTTAATAACCTTTAGCTCATAATGAAAGGCATGGATAATGGATTGCAATGCATCAAAGCACATCTTCCACCTAACACAGGCTATACACTACGAAGGAGAAAAAAATTTGATAGCTATGGAAGAATCAGACTCCCCCAAGATTGGATGATTGCACCAATACACTCTTCAAATGCTTATTTTCATTTCTGGTTTTTTTTATTTTTTTTGTTTATAAATGTATATGATGTTTTAGAAGGCTACGGATCTCAGCCTAACTGCTTTTTAGTTTTAATCTCTCATAACATGATCTATTTTAGACACTGAAACAACTTTGGTTCTGCCAATGGTCTGGTTTCCCTACCGACAGACCAAAGACTAAAGTATGTGTTTTTTTATTGGATTTAAGTAATGAAAGTTTGCTCTAAAACAACAACAACAACAACAACAAAACCTCTATAGCACCAAGTCCAAAGAAAAATGATATAGATTCATTTCATGGCTATAATTCAATCTCTTTCTGTAACTCAATGTATAAGATTATTGCAAAGATTATGCCTAATGAATTAAAAAAACCTTATATAGCTTTATCTTGAAAGAGTAGTTTGGTTTCTTCACAGTTAGCTAGTTCCCGATACAACATAAACAATACAAGAAGGAATACATAGAGTAAAGATAAAATATCTACATGCCATGGTGATGAAACAAGTTATAGTCAATGTCTATGATAAGGTTAATTTATTATACCTTAAATTAGTGATGATTGATATTAACATGAAAGTATAGCTACTAAATTGGATAACCTAGTGTATAACCTCAACATCCTTTGTAGTGTTGATAAATGGTTCAACATGTAATTTTTTCTTGCCTGTGAATGGACTTAGACAAGGATTTCTATGGTAACCCTTTCTATTTTTACTTGTCGTAGAAGGCCTAAACAAGATGATTACATCAACTAAAGAGGAAGGCATATTAAAAGGCATTCAAATAGGGAATTACATAATTGTTTCTCATTTACTATTTGTAGATGATGTTAGATTATTTGGACAAGGGCTTATTGGAGAAGCAAAATGTTACAAAGAAATCATTGACGTAAAGTGCATGGCAACAAGGATGGAAGTGAAGTCTCATAAGTCTCATTACTATTTAGTGGTCTAAAAGAAGGCATGGAAGGAAAATGTTCTTAAATATTGTCAATTGGAATTTAATGCTTTGATAATTGATTAAACTATTTAGGTTGATATCCTAAACCTAATGATTACAAGGCACGAGATTGGAATTGGCTATCTGAAAGAATTGAAGGGAAACAGGCAAATCAATGCTATAAGGGGTTATCTAGAGGAAGAATACTAACCTTAGTAAAGTTAGTGTTGGAGTGGGATATGATTGTATTGGAATTCACTAGCACACATTTTGAAAGGAATGTTGGATAAAATTAGAAAGAAATGATTTAACCTTGTATGGATGGGGTAAAGGGAAAATGAAGGGATTCCTTTAGTAAAAAAGGAAAAAACTTGCAAAACCTAATTTAGAGGATGGATGATGAATTTAAATAATAAACATCTATTTCGAAATGTTGGTTATGGAGATTGATTTCCCAGATTTAGAAGTCCTTTATTAGTAGCGTTTGGACCCTAATTCCTAATAGGGGGTGTAGGGGGGATTGCCCCTATTATTGTCACCAAGGGCTTTAGGAGGGAAATGGAAATTCTTTAGAGCCCTTTCTGGATGGGGTTCGAGGGAAACATCCTCGAAGAGAATAGTTTTGCAAAAATTACCTTGTAAAATATTGTAATTTTGTAGTCAATTTGGATTATTCATTATCAAGCCATTCATCTAATGGTAGATGTTATGTTAGGGTTTTTACCCTAAAAGGAAACCCTCTTTTTATGAGGAAACTGTATTGCAACTATCTATTATTAAGAGAGATAATATATGAGAGAGAGAAGAGTAGGTTTTGGCATATGTGTTGTAGGTTGTATCTCTTCATTTTTTTGGATGGAATAAAAGGAATAACTAGCTATTTTTATCCATGTATGTAGCCCAAATTGAGTGAACCATGTATTTTGGTGTCTCCTTTGTATTGTTTCATTCTATGTTTTATTTTTGCATTCATTTTGATTTTATTATTTTGTGAATTAATGCATGACAATTAGTATTAGAGTTGAAGGTTTATTTGGCTAATAAAAATCACATGAAAGGAGGGTTCTCAATTTGAGTAGAAGAAATGAAAAAGGAAGGTTTCATAGTTGTTAGGCAGACTAATCCCTCTTGCGGACAAGATGAATCTCCCTAGACCTTAGAGAAATCTAGTAACAAACAAGAAAGAACTACTACCTTTCCCTGGCTTGCCATTGACTGAAACAAATAATATGAGAGAGGTAACTTACAGTTTAATTCAAATTTTTGATGAAGTCCATTTTATTGCCTTCGAATGTTAGCTTCTCCTTGATGCTTTAGAGATCATTCTAGTGCTTCCCACAAATTCTCCATGATGTCTTGAAGGATATCTACATAGACAAAAATACACAAAGGATCAAAGCATCTAGTAGATAGAATGAAAGATAAATGAATTAATTAACTCAACATATATCATAAATTGAATCAATAAGCAATCATAACCTATGTGAGTGATCAAGGAATCCCATAAATGATATCAGAGAAGACACCTTGCTCCCTGGTGCACGCCTGATCCAAATCAGATTACACATGAATAACCCCTTACATACACACTTAACACCTTGATCTCCAACTCCTTATATAGTTTTAGGCTTAGCCAATACCTTAGGTAAATCCCTTGGTAATGTCATTAGTATTCTTTGACAGGATCAAATAATTGTTGCTGCTCTAATTACTATGGGCAAATACCATGGTAAAAAACCCTAGTATCCAGATTACCATGGTTCAGATTCTGTATGCTACTTTTACTCATAGGACCTGCATATGTAAGCGATCCTTCTTCATAAGAACTGTGTATACTCTCTTGAACTTTTACTTTTATCATCCAACTGTCATTGAACTATCATTCCTTTGTCCATGTCCTCTGTAGTATTTGTACCAAACTGCATGGTATCATATTATCACAATGTTGACATCAAGTAAATATTTATCAATTAGGTTTCCATCAAGGACAACACATTAGCCATAATGCCAACAACTCACCAGGGACCAAGTTCAACAAAATTTTCCCCATCTCATGGAGGCACTCAACGCAATGGGGACCATTGATTTCTAAGGGGGGAGGACTCGTTCAGGTGAATATTGGTGGCCACCAACCTATTCTACTTGAAACCCCATCATTGTTTATTTCATTTTCCTTAATTGTAGCACAATTAACTATTTTTGGCAGTTTTTCAGGTCCTGAACTTCCGGAGTCATTTTGAGGCCCTAAACAACTTATTTTTTGGTAAATGGGAAAACAAGAGGATTTAATTCACATTTATAGTTGAAAGTGTTAGACCTTAGATAGATATTTCTAATGAGATATAATACACGTCAAACAGAGATCGTAGGCTAAAATTATGACCCCGGGAAGTTGATATACCAATTTACCCCAACAGGGCCCACAATTTTGGCACTTCATCCTGTATGGTTAGGTTTTTGAATGTTTATGGTTTTCCATTCCTTTTTAATAATAGATAGGTATTCGAGCCTCATTGTAACATAGTTCAGAGGCATGTAGCCTCCACATCTCTTCTCATAGATAAGCTACTGTTGCCTGAACTAGTTTATTTCCATTATGTATGTAAGCATCTTTCAGTTCTTTGATATTGATGAAATGAAGATATATTTTTGTTGCATCTCTATGTTTATATTTATATTTGTATTATATTTTGTCCCTGCATAATTCTAGATCAATCATGGAGCTTGAGCCCTTCTCGACATATGTTGGATTATATCATAATCCAATTTTTTCGTCGCATGGCCTTTGAATGTTGATAATTTCATTTTTTATTTATTTATTTATTTATTTATTTATTTATTTAATTTATTTATTAATTTATTTATTTATTATATATAATATATATATATATATAAATATATATATATAATATTTTTATTTATATATATATATATATATATTCACAAAATTATGTTAGTTGTTTTTCTTCTAAACTTCCTAAACTATTTCTTCTTCCAAAATTTCTTTTATTTTGTCTTTTTCTTCCAACATGTTTTTGAGTGTTTCTTTAATCATTTTGGCTTCTTCTAACTCGAATTTTAGACTAATAATGGTCTTATATGATTCTTTAGACCTTTTGTTGAGACTTCGAGAATGCTTTTGTTGGTTCAATTAACTTCTTTTCCAATGCATTGACATTCTTCCTTTTTACTTCTATATATTTTAAGGAATTGACTATTTCTATCTCAAGATCTACTTGTACTTCGATTTCATCATCTTCAAGGTTTACTTCTTTCTTTTTTTCCATTTCCATGAATGACACTCTTTTTGAGTCGCTATTGTTGTCACTTTCCTCATCAGATGAAGAATTATCTTCTTTTGAATAGATACTTTTCTTGTAGAATTTTCTTTTTAATTAGCTTGTCTCTTGTCTCTTTTCTAATTTTTATTTACCTTCTTAAGAGCTTCTTCTTCCACATCACTATCTGAACACTTTGAATAGGGACATTTCAAAGCAAAATGACCAATTTTACCACAGTTAAAACACTTCAAGGGGATCATACCTTTGTACTTTCTAGTTCCTTTCTTTAGCTTCCTCACGAAGTTGGTTATTTCTTCATGTAAATAATCAATATAGCTAGAAACAGAGCTTGGCTCTGACAACTTATTGTTCTTCCTTGTTTTTCTTAGATGCCTTGAAAGTTTCTTCTCTTTTGGATGGACTATCCTATTTTTTCTTATTTCATAAGATGTAAGAATTCCATGTAGCTCATTCATGCTCAATGTAGCTAGATTTGATCTTTCTTCTAGAACTTAGAACTTAGAATCAAATCTCATTGCAAAAAATCTTAATACCTTTCAAACAATTGCTTTGTTCTCTAATGGTTCTCCCAATCCTTCCATGGTGTTTATTATTTCATCTACATGGAGAAAGTAAGCTACAATATTTTTGTCTTCCTTAATTTTCAGCTACTCAAATTATTCTATGAAGGTTTGAACCTTGACCTCTTTGACTTTCTTATCTCCTTCATATATGCTTTCAAGCTTGTCCTAAAACTCTTTGTATATTTAAAGTGCACTACTTTGACATAAACTAAACATGTTAGGCCACTTAAAATAACATTCTTGGCTTTTTCATTCCTTTCATAAAGATTCTTACCAACATAACTATTGGAGGAGTATGAGGTTCATTATATCCACTTTCTATAGAGCGCTAGACATAAAATCAACATACACAAGATCACTTTGCCTCCACTCATGGGCACCAGATTGTATCACGCTCATATGTGTGAATAAATCATCATCAATTATCCATAGAGGAAAACTATGATTACATCAACAATACTTTAGATCTATGATGAGCTCTGCGCATCGTAAATACGTCCCCATATCATCGAAAGGATGATCACAATATAACTTAAAGCAACAAGGAACCCATGCAAGAGTAAGCCAAATAGATCAAATGCTTATTACACCATTGACTCAATCATTTTGGTCGCTCCCTTCATAATGCTGTTTCCCATCACACCAAGACCATCGACAAGATCTTGTGCACATTAATTCCTTGAGGTTCAATCACTTTTACACTAGAGTGATATCAGATCAATGCTTGAAAAAATTCAAAATGAAGGAGAAAATCTTCAAATCAAATCATCATCTAATTGATCTTAGAATTGGATTGCAACCATCAACACACTTTTCCAAGACAAAAGAATAATTACAAAGAAAATCTCTATTGACACCAAGTGATCCCAAGCATCATCTCAACCATCATATTTGAAGCATAGTCACCATCACAACCCATGATCTTAACTAGAATATTCACAACCTCATAATTTTAGAGAAAAATGTTTGATCGATTGATGATCATAATGCTTGGACGAGGCCTCTTTTTATAATTAACAAGAGGGACTTAAGAAGGCGTAACCTATCCCTAAAAGTAAGTATAAAAACCCATTTTCATGAAGCCAACCTGTACAAGATTTAATTTAACTTTTTCAACCATTTCCAAACATAAAAAAATTCTTCTTTTAAGGGCGAACTTGGTCAACATTTGAACTTCCAGGACCCACATAATTTATTGAAAGTTCAACATATTTTAATTTAGCTTTTTTATGCAAAAATTTTGGACCAAGTCATCATCAATTTTGGGGCACCATGACCAGTCTTTAGGGCTTCAACTTTGAGAGGGAATATTTCCTAAACCATGAGGAACTATGCGAAGTAACATATATGGATGGAAAGGGCTCGATAGAGTTATCCAACCATCATATCATTATGCACCATAACCTGATCCACTGCATGCATAATCCTCTTTTAATGTCAAATATTGATGACAATATTTACACTCTTAAAATCAATTACAACTCTCCTTTGACATCAACGACAACCTATCCAATAGATCAATGAATATGAGAGAATTTCAGTAAAGTACTTAAAGGAAAAATTCGATAAGTTGGTTACATAATTTGCTGAAAAGGAAAAGGGGTGTATCAACAAAATGGAAGAGTATAAAGCTATTGTTGACAAAACCCTCAAGCAGGACATGTCACAGAACATCGACCTCGATAAAATAAAGCTTTGTGAAATTAAGATTTCTAAACTTAAAGAGAAAATAAAAGAACAGCTACAAGAAAAGTAGTAAGAACATGGATGGGCACATTAGATCAACATGAAGAACATAATCATTGAGGAACTCTAATCCATATCGAAAATAAACATAATCCATAGAAAATGTATAAAATATATCAAAGGAGGGAAAGATATTCAAATCAAAGCTAAGAACAAGATTTAGTAAATGATTAATGAGAAGATTCTTAAAATAAGGCCTTATGGCATGCAATCTGTTGCTCCTCTATTCAAGTTAATGACATGAATATCATGTGTTACAAGTTATATTAACAATCCAGTGAATCTTGGATCGTAACTGCGCGAGCTGAGCTGCTGCGCATTCGCTCGACCTTGCTCCGCGAGACCCGCAACCCTGCTGCATTGCCTGCCCCTACTTCCTTTCTGCGAGTGGGTCCACCGTGGGGCCTATCTTCTGTCTGTGGTCGGTCAGGGATTACCTGCTGAATACCCTTGCTTCCAGTGGCGGTTGCCTAGGGTTTGAGCTGGATCTCCATGGAGGAGCCAGATCCCCCCATGGGACCTTCCTCCCCTTCAACATCCTCTGCTACTGAGGCCTTCAGATCCTTGTTGGCCTCTCTCCCCAAGAAGAAAGTTGTGGAAGCCGCGAAGTTCGTGAAAAGGCTTGAAGACATCCCAAAGATCGTTCTTCCTCCCGAAGGGCCGATCCAAGTAGCTCTTTCTCTGGCGGATCGCGCTCTGGTGGGTTAGTTTACAGGTCTCTGGCCCTCTCCGAAATCAACAAAAAGCTAGGTCTCCAAAAACTAGGCTCCGCTGATCAAGAGCAAGGTAACATCTTATTTCCCCGGAAGAGGTTACTTCCTATTTGAATTCTCAGAAAAAGAGGACAAGGATCTTATATTCAGAAATGGCCCATACTTCATGGGGCCCCAAGGGTTGTACCTGAAAAAATGGACACCAGATTTTGACCTGGCGGTGGATGTTCCTTCAGCAGTCCCAGTATGGGTAAGACTCCCCAATCTCCCGGTCCATTGCTGGAACTGGGATTCCCTGAAACACATCGGAAACACCCTTGGGAAATTCATAGACAGGGCCAATAACAGGGACTAGTATGACTGCGCCAGAATCTATGTGGAGGTGGACCTAAAGGTCAGTCTACCAGAAGCCATCAAAATAAGGGTGGGTCCGTGGACGCATATTCAGAAACTGGACTATGAATAGTTGTCGTTCAAATGCCGGAAGTGTCAAGTCTACGGTCATTTCGCTAGAGATTTCCCGTCCAAAGGGGTTGAAGAAAAAGGGAAGGAGGAAGGATGGAACTAGGTAAAGAGATCCAAAACTTCCCTCAGGAAGACCACAAATGCTAATACCAGAGCCCCCCAAATGGGCCCTGCTCAATAACCGCCCATGGAGAATCAAGGGAACAGAGTTGAGATCCTTGGATCCAAAACCATAATTACCGAGGAGACAGAAACCCCGAAAGAAGTCTGTCCGCCTATATCTATAAGCGAATGAGAGAGATCCAAAGGAAAGAAGTCAGAGGACGATGAGGAAACCCAAGAGTCCGAGGAATCGGAGGAAGAAGGGGAAATAGGGGAATCACAGTCTACCCCCAGAAGATCTACAAGAAGCCAAATGTAAACAAAAGAAAAAAGGGAGCAAGAAACATACAAAGACAAGCTCCAGGGCAGCCAACCTACGCTAGAGAAACTCCCAGCAAAAACACCGAAGACGAAGAAGATTCAAACCCAGAGCTCCAAAGGAGCTCACCTCAGCAAAAGCAAATAATGAAGATAGTCTCCTGGAATTGCAAGGGAATGGGCTCCAAAGCCAAGGAAGAAGCGATGAGCAGTCTGATAAGGCTGGAAGCCCCGAATATCCTCCTCATCCCAGAGACCAAAATGGAGGATTCAACCTTCCTCCAAGCAAGTAGAAAGTTTTGGAAAAAAGACGGAGCACATGTAACCTCTGCTCGGGGAGCATCAAGAGGACTTGGGTCGCTTTGGAATCCTAATAAGTTCTCCCTTATCTCTGAGTCCCTGAATACTCATTGGATTTTATTAAAATTGCAACATTTGGAATCTAAAGAAATTATTAGTCTGGTCAATGTATATGCTCCTAATAATGCAGGTGAAAAGAAGCTATGCTGGGATTCCATCAAAAACCATGCAGATCTGGAAGATTTGGAGAACAATGTCATCGCAGGAGATTTCAATCTCACCCTACTTTCATTAGAAAAAACAGGAGATAGTATTATCAGAGACTCGGCAAGAGAAACAGTAGAGGATCTCATGCAAGATTGGGATCTGATAGATATTAAGCCAACTACCGGTAAGTACACGTGGTCAAATAAAAGGGCTAGCCTAGGACACATAGCTACAAGACTGGACCACTTCTTGGTGCAAAGTTTCTTCCTGCTCCTTGGATTAGAAGCTAGATCGCACATCCTTCACAGCAGTACATCAGACCACAAGCCTATCAGCTTGGAATTACTGACCACTAAAGATATGGGGCTTATTCCATTCAGGTTCAGCTCTCTTTGGATCAAGGAGGCAGACTTCATGGATAAGGTCAGAGACTGCTGGAAAGACCCAGTTAAGGGTTCTTCCTTCTTTGTGTGGGAGGAAAAACTTAGAAGAGTGAAAGCCATGCTAAAAAATTGGGCCAAGTCCCTGCCCAACCCAGCTGTAGAAAGGAAAAAATATCAATCAGATCTTGAAAGCCAACATCTTCTTCTTGAAACAACTGAAATTTCAAAAGAAGATCTGGAAAAGGAGGCCAAGCTTCAACAAAACTTCCATGAGGCATGCTTGGCTGAAGAGGAGTACTGGAGGCTCAAATCTAGAAGTCTTTGGCTCAAAGCTGGAGACAGGAATTCCTCCTTTTTCCACAAACAAGCTCAAGCTAGGAAAGGAAGGAACTCCATCATTGAAATAAAAGAAGAAAACATCATTCTAAAGGAATTTGCAAGCATAAAAAAGACAGCCTCAAAGAATTTTGAGAAGCTGTACAGGGAAGATATAGGAGCAGACCAAAATGATAGCCTACTAGATGTTGTCCCTAAGCTCATCACCCCCAAAATGAATCAGGTTATAGAAAGAAAAATCACGCTCAAGGAAACCAAGGAGGCACTCTTCGCCAAGGACCCGGATAAAGCCCCGTGCCCAGACGGTTTCACACCAAGATTCTTACAAACTTGTTGGCAGATAATTGAGAAGGAATTCCTCAAAATGATTCAGAAATCCCAGGACTGTCAGAAGATTGGAGGCTGCACAAACTCGACATTTCTCACCCTCATCCCTAAGGAAAAAGGGGCAAACTCCTTCAGCAGATTTCGCCCAATTTCACTATGTAACATTGGGTACAAAGTGATCACCAAAGTGATAGCAAACAGGTTGAAAATATTCCTCCCCAAAATCATCCCAGACAACCAAGGGGGATTCATCAAAGGCAGGCCGCTGGTGGACAACTTCGTGCTGGTGCAAGAGGCAATCCATTCCAGCCAACACCGAAAGGAAAAAGGTATGGTTATCAAACTAGATCTAGCTAATGCCTTTTATCATGTTAGACATAGATTCTTGTTTGATGTAATGAATAAAATGGGATTTGGGCAAGGCCTCATAAAGTGGATAAAAGCTTGTATATCGGAGCCTTGGATTGCTCCTCTGGTGAATGGAAGGGCCGCTGATTTTTTCAAAGCTTCTAGAGGACTGAGGTAGGGGTGCCCTCTCTCACCCCTCCTCTTCGTCATTCAGGCTTCTGTTCTTAGTTTCTATTTGGATAAAAAGCAGCAAGAACATGCTATTACCGGGTTGTGCATTGCAAGAGGGGTGAAACACATCAATCATGCTCTCTTTGCTGATGACACCCTTCTTCTGGGAGCTGCAACACCACAATCAGCTACCAACTTCAAAGCAGTTTTGGACGACTTCTGTAAGAGCTCAGGCAGTCAGTTAAATAAGGGGAAATGTCAAATATTTTGCTGGAATATCCCTGCTTCCACTGCAAATTCCATAGCTAGATGTCTGGGATTTGCAGCCTCCACTATTTGGTCCTCTTTCAAATATCTTGGGTTGCCAATATTCAATAAGAGGGCATCAAGCAAAGACTGATCTCCTCTTTTAGACAAATTCAAAGCTAAGATGCAAGCCTGAGGATCCTCTTGGCTCAACATCACTGGCAAAGCAGTGCTCATCAAAGCAGTTCTCAGCAGTCTTCCGATCTTCAAATTCGTTGTCCTCCTGGCACCTGTGGGAATTATCAATAAGATAAAAGAATTAATCAGACATTTTTTCTGGAAAGGTGGCGAGCATAATGAGAAGAGATTCTCCCTAATCAGTTGGGAAACAGTCACAAAACAAACTCTTGAACGGGAACTGAGTTTTAAAGACCCGAAGGCTCAAAATATAGCTATGGGAGCCAAATTAATTTGGAAAATAATTGCCTCTAAGCCAAACTAGGCTCATATCGCATTATGGAGAAAATACTTTAGAGGAACGAGGCTCAAGTGTTTAGATTAGCCAACAAACTTGTTGAAAACACACTTCAACAGCTTCATTAATAGAATCGTGCCAATGATAAATAACCACGCACATTGGATCCCTGGAAACAGCAAGCAAATACAACTATGGAATGCCAGAATTCTAGATTTCCCTCCTCTGGAAGAATCCGGAGATTTTGCAGCGTTAAGAAACTGGCTTGCTATAGCAAACATCCACACTCTATGGGACATCTCATTGTGGACAGAGGATTCCTGGGCGGGTTGGAAACAATTATCGGTGCCCAGAGACCTGCAAACTGAATGGAAAACGCTCAGATCCCAGCTACACGGGCTGGCCTCTATCCATGCAAGCAGAAAGGACGCGAGAGGCTGGGGGAAAAATCATTCAGGTTACATAGTCAAGCAGGGATACTCTAAGTATTTAGAGCACCCCCACATACCTCCCAATCCTGCCCCTTGGGCAGGCATATGGAACTTCCCATCTATTCCAAAAATAGATTTCTTTTGCTGGATTCTCTGCCACCAAAAAATCCTCACTGAGGAAAAACTCCAAAAAAGAGGATTCAATGGTCCGTCCAGATGTATTCTCTGCAAGGCAAATTCTGAAACTGCCCTCCATATTATGATTGAATGCAATTACACAATCTCTGTCTGGCAGGAGCTACTAGATCCTTGGAATTTCGATTTTAATTTTCCCACCTCTATTCAAGAGCTATTCGCAGGCTGGATGGCAAGATATCCAGGTATTCAACCAAAAAACAAAACGATCAGATTAGCGTGGAGTGCATTGCCAAAATTCACTAGCTGGCAGGTTTGGTTAGAAAGGAACAGGAGGATATTCCATAACAAAGCCCAGGACCATAGAATAATAGCTAACTTAGTGAAATGCCAATTAAATGAGTGGCTAGAAGGCACAGGTGACGAATCAAATCTTAGTCAGCAAGACAGAGAGCTGGGTTCTGCCCTTAAGCTTAGCTTCCATAAGCCAAGAAGCTCACCCCTAGCTTTTGAAGTTTGGAAAATCAGGAAAAACGAGACTGACTTTCAGGATTGGCTGTCCAAGCAATCAATTCCCTCTCTATTTTTTGATGGAGCAGCTAAAGGGAATCCAGGGAACGCTTTGGCTGGAGGACTCATTACTATGCCAGACAACACTCCTCATAATTTCGCCTGGGGTCTAGGCCACACATCTAGCATGCAAGCTGAGGCGCTGGCCCTCTTTCAAGGTGTAATCTTCCTCAAGGATCTCGGAATATGGGAAGCAAATATCTTTGGAGACTCCCAAGTAATCATAAGAGCAGTGGCGACTAGCTCCATCCCAACAGATCTGTAGCTAGCAAGGTTATTTACAAGAATTAAAATCATTTCAAAGTCTCTTCACTTGACATATTTTCATGTACTGAGAACAAATAATAAAGAAACAGATACCCAAGCAAACATTGCAGTCCACTTAGACGCTGGAACTATTCTCAAAATTAAGGAAAGTCTGTGGGCACCTATACCGTAAAATGCCATGTTTTATTGCTATCTTTTAAATCCGTTTGTCTGTATCTTTCAGCTAGGACAGTTAGCAACAAAAGAGCACTTTGATAATTGTAAAAAGAGGAAATGGATAAGAGAAAAAGCCAATTCCCTCCTGGTTGAAAGGCAGGCTGGAAATTGCTTCTCATTTTGTAACCGATTGTGTGGCCATTTGCCAACCAGATAATGAAATCCTATGACCGTTCTTGTAAAAAAAAATAATAAGGCCTTATGGCAATCTCTTACTTGACTATGAGAAAGTGGTATTAGCTAATGTAAATATCGATATTAAAAATAGCATCCCTTTAGTTTAAGAAAGACTAAAAATAATAGAATGAATCATCAATTTTTCTCAATTCTTTAGAAGAAACAATTATTGAAGTCCTAGATATTCCTAGCTGAGATGATTGTATTTAGATCGTTTCATCAATTTAGGAAAATAAAAAGACTTATTCAATAAACGAATGAGGAAATTTGCAAGGCAATGAAGGTTATCAATGAATTTAAGTCAGAATGGAGTTATATCCAGGTATTCCTTCCTTTTGGGCAGATTCAAGCTATCTATGTAGAGAACATCAATTTCAGGATAATCTGAAAAAGGCACAAGAAGTTATGGGTTTTTTTCCCACTAGAGAAGAGGTCATTTTTGGGCAATTACTAGTGAATTCTCTCTTTAGAGACTTCAATGTTTTTCCACTCCTTGGTAAAATGATCCAACAATTACCATCTCCCTATTATTACCTTAGATCTCAGCTCGTTTTTCCTCAATCAAAACTTAAGGAAGTTCCATGGGTGCTCGCACCTGAATGGGACAAGTTAATGAAGTTTAAGATACATATGAGGCAATAGGCTATCCTTACTTCAACCTTACAAGGTATCAAAATAGTATTGCCCTTACAATCAATAATTGAAGAAATTAGAGAGTCAGAGTGTGAAGGCGAAACCATCAAAGTCTTTCCTATGCCTAAGAAGAAGAACATGTAAAATCCTTAAGTTTCAATGTTCGGTGCCATGTCAAAGAAATATCAAAATTTACTAAACACTATTTGAAATGCAAAAATGTATTTTGAAACTAATTTCATTTATTTTCAAATCATGCTATTTTATTTTTGTTAGAAAATTTTCATTGCATGGATGGCTAGTGGCAAGGAGTGTGTTGGCATTGATGTCAATATCCATGGGGGAGATGTGTTGGAAAATTGAAAAGTATGTTAGCATTGATGTCAACCAGGTTAGCATTGATGTGCAAAATATGTCAAGCTTAGGGGGAGTCCCGTGGTTATTGGAGTCTCTGGTAGAGAACCATCATAGTAGCAGGTTGAGTGGAGAAGCCACAATAAGATGACTATGATGATTAGGAGACCCAATGCTTGAAGGATTTTTTGAATTGAGATATTAGCTCAAATTCTCTTTTAAATGGAATAGTAAAAAATTGCTTGGAAATAACTTTCCAATGGTATGTTGAAGACTGCAAATGGCCTCCTAGATCAAAAGTTATTGACAATAAAAGTCAGGATCTCCAAAGTCAAAGTTGTGGTGCTGTGAAGTCCAAAAGCCCAAAACTTTATTTATAAGTGTTACAAGATAGAATTGAGTTCGGGTAGTTGGAACAATGCTCAAAAGGTGGAAATCCTCGAAGCAATTTGAATTGGGAGTCGACCATTGCAATGGGGCCAATAGGTAGAAATGAAAGTGGTGTACAAGAGGTTGACAAGTGGAAAGTGGGCTAGGATGAAAGGCTACAATCCCAAAAGATGTATGTAATTCTTTTTATAAGATGTTACAGGCATGCGGGCATCCAAGCTCCATCTATGTACGAGCGTATATATTTGAGTAGGGCCCAGTGAATGTCTAAGCGACGGTTTCATGTGTTTTGGTGACTAAGGGTCATGTGCTAATAAAAAAAGGAATTAAGGCCCCACAAGCCAACAAAATGGTTTGGTACCTAAAGGCCCAACCAGAGGTTGCAACACCTGGTCCTATGGTGGAAAAGTAAGCTAGGAGCCAACAAAGAAAGAGTTAAGCATTTTGACCGGTCTGGCAACAATATTTATCAAAACACCTTTAGGGACTATAGTAAAGTGCATTGGGTGCACATGCGTGGTGTGATGAGTCAAAAAATTTGTGGCAACATTGATCCATCTTTGGATATTATGCCAAATTGTTTATTTTCCATGATTGGATCAGGAAAGAATTGAACAATGAATGGGTTGACAACTATCTAGCAAGAATGCACTATAACTAGGAGTTGCCATATCTGGAGGCTCGCCAGAGTTGGACTACCAAGAAGCTCTGGATGGAGACAAGGAAGACTACAATTGCGTAAGATGAATTAATGAAGTATGTCTTGAGAACAAGCAAGCCTCCTTTGATCTTCCATGCACGCTATGAAGAATTAAATGGAAGAGACTGTTGGGAGAAGAAGATCTGATTACAGATCAAGTATACCATGCCATAGGTACAAGTTGAACTTCTTGATTAATTAACAAGTATGGATGGACATGACAGAGTGCATAAATGGAATGGGTATTAATATAGTTGTAGTAATCAAGAAGTAACGCAGTGCAGGGTGATAATGCTGCCCATACAAAGTTTAATTGAGAATTATTTATTAGTATGGAAAAATGATCAGACGCCCATTCCTAATGTTTAATGATGTTGTAGTGGCCAAGTAATCAAATGAAACAACAAGATGGAATTCCATGTAGAAGTACACTCTTGGGTAGTGTGTATGACAATAAGGACAACATCGATCAATGTGAAATAGAGGAACCAAACCCAAGATTGTGATTGAGCAAAGTGTGAGAAGGCAACATAGTTACATGAGATGAGTGGAGAGCTCTGAGGGCAAGTGCTGCTGAGGAGAGGCTAAGTGTAAGTATGATGTTGTGAAAGGATGAGAGTGCCTATATAGAGGAAAAGGTCCAAGAGTTGAGTATATGCTGCTGAGAGTAGAGGGCCAAGAATAATGAGACATTCTAGAGTGAGTAGCAAATAGAATGCTACATGTGCTAAGCAAAGTGAAGGTTGCACAGGAGATAAGAGTATAATATCAGGAAGAGTAAGAGTCAGTTGAGTGGGCCAAGTTGATGAACACAAAGTTAAAATAAGACAGATTGGCTGCCAATTACAAAAAGTAGAGAGTTCCTTATTGGGTGTGGGTTGGAGCTTGCATACATGGGGTTGGTGCTTCCATATAGTGGGTGTATGAGAAATCTTGGGGTTTGGTTCCTCCTGCAAGTTGGTGCGTGCATAAATCCAAGGATATGCAAGTTGGTGCTTGCAAAAAATCCATGAAGTTGCTCCTTCTGGTAAGCTAATTAGGTGTCTGCAGAAGAAGGGATTTGGTGCTTCATATGAGTAGTGGACCATAAGAAAATTGATGTAATAGAGTAGATTCTCTTATTCACATCAAATAAAAAACAACCTTTGGTGTTTTTTTCTCTCATGGTGGATGTGTTTATGTGTTGATTGTATAATGCTTCCATATGATACGTTGTTGATGATTATATGGATGGATGCCAAGATTGAATGAGAAAATATAAATCATCATTAAAAGTTAAAGTTAGCCTTAATATTGATTCAATCTCCCTCCAGTATTAACATTGTTTCCAACATTTGGTATCAAAGTGAGGTTCCTTCAGGAACAACTTAATTTCTCTAGGGTAGATCAAAAGGAAACAATGGCTAATCAAGTTTGGATAACATCAAAGGGAGTTCCATATTTGAATGGATCGTATTATCAACTCTGGAAGATTAGAATGGAATCCATTTTGATGGTAATCAATTAAGATATATGGTTGTCTATGATATATGGAGAGAGGAATGAGTCCAATGCAAAATCCATGGAGATTATCATGAAAGGGATATCAAAGGAAGATGTTGATAAAATGAGGCATTGTGAGTCAATAAAGGAAATTGTTGGATAGATTCCAATGTCCATATGGAGGAGAAAGATACATAGCTCAAGAGAAGGTTAAAGAATCTTGCTACTCAAATAGTGAACCAGAACGTGTAGATGCTGGTGCTAGAAATGATAAATAGAAGAAGAGAAGGCAGAAGTCCAAGAAGGCATCCTAGAAAGAGATGTTGAGAAGATTGAATATCTTTCTCTTACTACACAAGATGCTGCCCATTACTCTCAAGTTGATGATGTGGAAAAATCAGAAGAGAGGCCATGTTGCTTAAGAGTTTTGCTATTACTCTGTGATAAATGTAAAAAGAGGTAGGAGGCTTAGATTTCTTAAACTCATGTGGAAATTACTTCTTACTCCCCCTATAAGGATGATAATAGTGATGACCATGTTATCTCTCTAAACCAGAACTAGAATAGAGCCCATAACCACTACCTCTCTTGTCGAGTGTATCCAACCATTTCCCACCTTTGACTGTGTCATCCTTGTCTGACCTATGTCCTCCATGAGACTTGCTACCATATGCCCCATTATTCCTTTCCTCCTATTCCATAACTGATCCATGGCTGTCCCTGTCTCTACAAATATGATAAACTCTGAATGATTACTGCATCGAGCTCTACTTTCTTTTCATGAGCTCTAGCAAGTCTTTCCTATGATTGAATTATCCTATCATTATCTGCCTTGCAACTTTTTATCTATGCTAAATCAAAAGAGTAATATTCTCCTTGTTGCTAAGCTGATCTATAAGGAGAGTTGCATGAACTGTAATCCAATATTCTGCTTGTCATCTCTGATCTTCTACTTAATGCAAACATGTCAGGTTAGATAAACCAAATATAAACATAATCAAACATAACTTAGTGAAGTTCAAGGGAGGTTATCTCATTTGCACAAATCAGTCTAGATTATATATATATATATATATATATATATATATATATACACACACATATATACATTGTAACGTGAGTGAATATTATGGGAATTACCTTATCCCTTGATTGGTTACCTCAAATGGCAGTTATAACACATATATAAGCTTGCACATAGGTCACACTATATATATACATAATGGCATCATCATATCAATCATCTCATCATCAACATCACACCAACGTCATCATGATGATGCAAACTACAACAATAGCCATCATAATGCATGAACCCACTATAGGTATATCATTCTTGACTATTTTTGTCGATATTAGCAATCGTATGGTTTGGATTCTGGAAAATTATATTTTTTTTTCTCTGTAAAATTAAACTATTTCTATTGAGTAAAATATATAGTACAGTCAAGAGAGGCAAGAAACCGGCCGACCGGAAATGATGAAACTATCAACCTCGGTCCCAGAAAAGGAACGAACCATACAAGGAGCTACAACAGTTGATTTGAGAACAAGAACTGGCTTTTACCCCACAGGGGAAAAATTCTCAATGCGATGTTTTTTCCCTTTATTTTTATTGACTTTTGTCCAGCCATCCTGGGGAGAATGAGCTAGAACAACTTGAAGACTGGAATTTTCCAACAGGGGGATCTCCTTATCTGATTCAGAAGAGGAGGCCTCATGGATGCGTTTCTGGGAGACTGCTGAGACAGAGGTGGGCACAGGAGTATCAGTGGGCGGATCCATCGATTGAGGCGCTTGGTCCGGTTCTACATCGCTCTCCTCGTCTTCCGAGCTTGAGGAGTCAGAGCTTACTGCTGGCAACGGAGGAAAAGAGGCCCAATGTTTGGGTTTGGACTTTGCAATGTTGCCCTTTTTCGCTTTTGCAGGGAGCGATGGGCAAGAATTCTGTAGGTGCCCTGTTAGGTGACAATGGCGGCAACGGAAGGCAGTGTTCTCATAGTCCAGGTTCTGGGTCCAAACAAAATCATTAATATTGAGATTGATTTGATCTGGTAGACCCTTGCTAAGATCTAGCTCCACACATATTCTGGCATACGTGTAGAGATCTTGTTGTTCCCGCATATAATCTCCCATTAAAAAGCTGACCAAGGTGTTGCCTATACACTTATAGACTGCAAAATGCCACAGGTGAGTGGTAAATTTGGAAGTCTGATCCAGACAGGCGCTTTGGTGATGATTGCAGATGCTGGGTCGAAATCTGGGAACCATGGAGTTAAGAAGAGTCCTTTTGTACCCATAAACCAGGGACCTTCTTCTAAGGCCTGTTCATAATGCTTAGGATTGTCAAACAGAACTATAAAATATCCTTTTGAGCAGAAGTTGACCTTGCAATGATGAGTCCAGTTGTCATGGATCCAGTCATAGAGGTCCTTGGAGCGTGGCCATAGCCCATTGAATCTGCAGATGATTGCCCTTTCAACAAATTTTTGAAGGTTATCTACAAGGCTCGGGTGAGAGAGCTCAACAGTAATTTGTTAACCAGGAAAGGCTTGGGTTTGGGAGCCTCAGGGGAGAAGGGAATCTCAGAGTGTACTACTGCTTTATAGGAGAAGGGAGGAGTAGAAGAAGATTGACTTGCAGCTCTGCCTCTCAAGCGAAGGGAAAACACTAAAGAGCTATTATTTTTTATGTTGTAAGAAGAGAGGGGGAGAGGATCATCGAGTTGTTTACCTTGAAAGAGAAGTCTCTATAGGGCAGAGGGAATCCCGACTCGATGCTCTAGTTTTACCTTGAGATCTTGCACCAGATCTGAAGGGTAGACCCATTGCAGAATGGTCTTGCCTGAGATCTGTGAGATTTGTACCTGAAAGGGGGCAGAGAAGTTTTCGAAAGCTTTTTGGCGCAAAACAATGCCTGAATCTTTTGGGATTTCTGTCTCCTAATGAACTGGAGGCGGTGGGGGAAGAAAAGGCTTCTGCAGATGGTAATTATCACTCCAGCCTTGATCCGCTGTGAAGGAAAGGCAAGCTGATTTGTGGAGGGGCTGAATGGACCTTTGCGTCATACAAACCCCTTCCTCACTGCTTTTTTGGAGAAGGGCGAGAGATGCCCATGCTTGGAGTGCGTCCAAGGTCTCTGTTCTGGGAGGAAAAAAATCTGGGCAACTGGCACCGACATGCGAGTCTTCAGAATGTCTGCCATGGTCAGCAATAAGCCGAAGGAAAGGCCAGCAAAATCCATTTTGTGCATAGCTTGAGATGATGCCCCTCCATGAGACCAAGTCTCGGTGAGGCATTTCGACAAACACTTGCCGCGCATCCTCCATGCTTTGGCATTTTGCATACAGAGGGAAAAGGCATTCGTATTTCCCCATGGCGGCATCACCAGTTCACGACGCCCCCAACAACAGGTAAGAGACACCTACCGCAGCTATGGCCTCAGATCTTTGAGCAATAGCAAGAGTGCCCTTCTCGGTCTTATGAATGACCACCCAGTAAGGTTCATCCATATGCTCCCCTGTTTCTTGAGAAAAGCTCGAAGCAGAATGCCATCTTTCCAAGATTGTCTCCGTCAGAGAAAGCGTTCTGTGGCCGCTAAAGCGGTTTTTCTTTTTAGAACACTTGGTGCCCATAAAACCCTGACTGCCAAAGACTGTAGTAGTAGATGGAGCCCAGGCGAAGGGTCCGAACTGCCGCAGGGAGGAGCACGAAAACAGTTTCTGATCATCATCAATCTCCAGCTTCTTCTGGCATCCCGTGGTGGGATTTGCAATATTGAACTTCACTGCTCGAAGAGGGTCACTCTCGAATCGAAATTTCAAAATTCGGCCGAGTTCTTCTGGAAAATTATATTAAGGGAAAAGAAGATTTCAATTATACTGGATTTCTACTAAAAACTATTACATAAATATTTTATTTTACATAACATGCTCTATGTCTTTCTCTTATCCATTCTTTAGCAGTTTTTCCTCTCTGGGGTGAACAACCATATATGAGTCCATTTATTCATTCTTGCTTTTAAATTATTCAACAATTCCTTCCAATTTAGTGAGATGTGCCATTTCTACTAATTGAAACCCAAAATATTTTGATGGGAAGCTCCCTTTCCAGAAACTTTTAATTTTGATAATCCTCCTAATGAAATCTAATAAAGATATTAAAAAGGAAAGTTATTGTCTTTAGAATACTTATCTTTTTCTCCAAAGTCTATTGGACCTTGGTAAAATTTTAATTTTCCTTAAGAATCTTTTTTCCATATTAATGGCCATTTTTGTTAAGACTTGGAAAGTGAAACCCTTGAATTGCAAGTCAGTTGTAGGAATAAATCCCTTTTCTACTTGAATACCTTTCTTTTCCACCTTTTTCGTTGACTCCGGGAGAGCATTGTGTCAACCCTCTGTTGCAATTATGAAGAATATGGAAAAGCTATTTCCTAAGTCCTTTACCATCTTTTTAGAATCACATTTATAAATGTTCCAACAAAGGTTGAAGAAAAGTAGTTTTACTCCCATTCCATCCAATACTAACTAAATTCATAGGATTGTAGCACACTTTTAGGAAATATAATTTATTTTATTATATGTGTTGGTGAAATTATATGTATTCTAATTCCAACATTTAATTATCGAATCTAGGATCGTAAGACTTAGAGATACAAGCATAGGAAATGCAGGACTAGAGCCTATTCTAGCTTATGCTAACAATTAACACTAGGAATAACTAATCACTAACGATTATAACTTGTCACTGGACTGTGGGACTCTAATTGTTATCAAGTTTTGAACCACAACAATGTTCATGTGATTTTATATATGTAGCTTATTAGGTCTTGAGACTTCATTGGTTTTAATCCTTTAGTGATGAAAACCCTTTAAACATGCTGCAGAAAAGTAAATGTCGACAACTATAAGCAAAAGCATGCAAGGCAAGTAAATAAAACAAGGCAATAAACTACAATAAATGCATTTAACAAACTATCAAAAATAAATGTAAGTGGGATTAGAGATATATTGTAGGTTCTTATTTGTTGTTTTACCAAGTAGTTGCAAAGCTCCAACCAATTAAAGAATCCTAAACTGCAAATTACATATTTTTTAATACCATGTTCTAGTACAAAATCTAGTACCAAATTAAGTACAAAAAAGGCTAGAATTTGAAATTTTGAATAAGTATCGAATTAAGTATGAAATTTTATAAATTGAAATTCCGAATAAGTACTAAATTAAGTAGGGGAAGTATGCTAGGAGGAGCGGAAGTCGAACGAGGATTGAAGTTGAAGCTAGGGTTTTGCATTAGGGTTCCATGGCAGGATGTGTAGGGTGGAGCGCCGCTCCCTCCTACAGGCAGGTAGTCACAGAAGGAGGTAAGGAAGTAGGAAGGAAGCATTTCAAAAAACCGTTGGAAAATATTTCAGAAGCAAAAGGCAAGGAGATAGTTGGAAGAAATGAACCCTAGGATTAGGAAGGGAATCAACATAAAACAAGTAAAGAAACGAAGAAGGGAGGCAATAGCGAAAAACGACTTCCACAAGAACCAAGGGAGTCTACAAACCTAAATCGAGCATCATACCCCGGGTCATATTGAGTGATCCAGCGATTCAAGCGCATAGGGACCATATGAAAGAACATGCGATTGTTTGCAAGTTCATGGGGTTATGGCCAATGGAAAGGGCATTACACATCTGGATTAGAAGCCAAAGGGAGAAATACATTTACATCTGAGTTCTAAGGGCTTCTTCACAGTGGTGTTCACGAAGGTAGAGGACAAATATAGAGTGTTTGAAGGGGAGCCGTATTTATATGCTGCGGAAGGACTCTACATGCGACCATGGATGATGAAATTTGTCCCGAAACGTGAAACATTTACATCTGTACCAGTTTGGATCAGACTATACTCACTACCTCTGGATTACTGGCTACCAGAATCTTTGAAAACCATAGGCAACAACTTGGGGAATTTTCTGAAGATATCAAAGGTAACTCTCAAAGGTAAAGATACCTCATTTTCCTGAATATGTGTAGAAATGGATTTATCTGGAGCCCTTCCGGAAGCAATAATTTTAGAAGTATACGATGAAGATTGGGTGAAAACGGTGAACTATGAGCACATACCTTTTAGGTGCTGCAAATGTCATGAACATGGCCATCTATTTAGAGACTACCCAACAAACAGTATGGAAAGCAATGGGAAAAACCTCTTTGGATAGAGATCACGAGGGTTTTACCAAGGTTGGGGCCAAAGGGAAAAGGGGTAAATGGCCACACAAGAAAAGTAGTGAAGACAGAAATACAAGACACAATAGTTTCAAAATCCTAGAGGAAGTAGAGGAGAATGTGGAGATAGTCCAGGATAGGGAAAACACATCTAAGGAGCAGGAAACATAAGCTAAAATGGAGGATATCACAGTAAACAACCAACAAAAGGAGGATCTACCAAGCGACATGGAGATTAGTAAAGACTATGAGATGAATCCAAGTGAGGCAAGAACAGGACCATGAAATACAGGAGATTCTAGACAGAGAACATCTAGATCTAGAACTATTTCTAGAACAAGGCAGGAACAAAGGAGTGGACTCCTTGTCGAAAGAAGACTATGATCAACTTCAGCAGCTCTTTCTATGGAGGGCACAATCAAAAGGAACTGGTGTCAAGAGAAACCACGAAAACCAGGAGCAGAGTGGGGTCAAAATGATGGAGAACTTACAGGCACAATCTCCAAGGAACTCAAAAAGGAAAAGAGGAAGGAAAATACAAAATGAACTGCTAAACAAATGTGGAAAACTACTGATTAACTCAGGTAAGATGAAATATCTTACCAACTACTCCTTTACCAGCCTTTCTTAATGAAGCTCACAACTTGGAACGTTAGAGGCTTAGGTAGTAGAAGGAAACAAAGGAATCTGAGTAATAGAATAAAAGAAGAAAAACCAGATATGATCTTCATTCAGGAGACCAAATGTTCAATGGAAAATAAGAGAACTTCATAGTAAATAGTTAATCAAGTATGAATATTTAGAGGTTAAGGCAAATAATTCAGCAGGTGGGATTCTTATGCTGTGGGATCCACATAAATTTGGAATCTTGGATGCTGAAGCATCCAGGAACTATCTATCTTTGGTTGCAGTCCTATAGGTGATAAAGAGATATACATGATAACAAATGTTTATGGACCTCAAAAACAAGCATATAAACTCAAGCTTCTTACCTCCCTGGAAGATCTAAGAGCACGATATCCCAATATGTCTTGGATAGTTGCAGGTGATTTCAATATGATAAGATCTCTTTCGGAAAAAAAAAGGAGGCACAAGATAGCTAGGAAGAGACTCTGAAGCCTTCCAAGATTTCATCATGAACATGTGACTAGTGGACACCGAGACAATAAATGGAACCTTCACGTGGAATACCAAATGGGGAGGGGCTTCTCAAGTGGCTTCAAAACTTGATATATTTATCATTTCTAAGGATCTCCTCATCACAGGACCAACCATCACAGCATCCATTCTACCCTTTGGGGATTCAGATCATTGGCCAGTTTAGCTAGAAGTTACCTTTATGAGCACTCCGAGGAACAGGCTCTTCAAATTCAAGAATGCCTAGCTCTCACACCCCAAATTCACCAGCAACATTGACAAATGGTGGAAAGAGGATCTGAATATTCAGGGTACTAAGATGTACATGCTCCAGCAAAAACTGAAATATATTAAATCCAAACTTAAAGCTTCGAACAAAAAGGAATTTGGCGATATCCTCAAGGGTAGAATTGAGATTGAATAGAAAATCCAGAATATCAATCAAACCAATATCACAGAGGGCTTCGATGGAGAAAGGTAAAAGCTAACCAACTCTTTGCAGGAAGAATGGAGGAGCAGTGCCTACAAGAGGAAACTTTATGGAGACAGAAATCCAGGATTCAATGGATCAAAGAGGGAGAAAGAAACACTAAGTTATTTCACAAGTCCACTATGGCCCACAGGGCACATAACAAAATCACAAAGATTGAGGATTCTTAGGATGTCGAGCTTGTCTCCTAAAAGGACATGGAATCAAATCTAGTACAACACTTCTCTAATATTGCAAAGGAGCCAAAGGACGATAGATCTAAGTTCATTAATCAGTTCACCCAGTATATTCCCAAGTTGGTCACTAGAGAGGACAACCATAATCCCAATAGGCCAGTCTCAGAAGAGGAGGTCAGTGAAGTGATAAAGGAAATGCAAAGTGGAAAAGCACCAGGCCCAGATGGATTCAATGTTTATTTCTTCAAAGCCTGCTGGGATACAGTCAAATAGGACATCCTTGAGGTTATGGAGGACTCAAGAAAATACAAAAAGGTTTTGAAAGCACTGAATGCATCCTTCATAGATTTAATCCCCAAAAAGGAAAATGCTATGGCTCCGGATGGATTTAGACCCATAGCCTGATGCAATGTGGTGTATAAAATCATCTCCAAAGTAATAGCCAATAGACTCAAGCCCCTACTATCTTCCCTCATCTCGGAAGAGCAAACAGGCTATGTGGAGGGACGACAAATTCTCAACAACATCATCCAAGCGTATGAGGCGGTACACTCTCTCAAAAGGAAGGAGCAAGCAGGCATGATTATTCAGTTGGACATTGCGAAAGCCTATGACAAACTCAGCTGGTCTTATATTAGAGCTACTCTGAAAGCATATGGCTTTGACCAGAATTGGATAAGATGGGTTATGGCACTAATCACCACAACCAATTTTTCCATTCTACTTAATGGGGCTCCTTCAAATACCTTCACACCTTCTAGAGGGCTTAGACAAGGCGATCCGCTCTCCTCTTTCCTCTTCGTCCTCATGATGGAAGGGATACACAGGCAATCAAAATGGAAAATGTTGAAGGTCGAATTCAAGGGATCAAGCTCACCCTGGATGGAGAGGTTAATATTCATCAACAATTTGTGGATGATACTATGCTGCAGGGCATACCCATAGTCAGGGAAGCAATGGCAATCAAACATATCTTAAACGTCTTTGCTATGGCAGCAGGTATAGAGGTAAGCCTAAACAAGTCCAAAGTTTTTTTCTTTAACACTAATATTGCTATATAAAGAAACAGTACCAGGATTCTTGGTTTTCAAAGGGAACAATTGCCTTCCAAATATCTTGGCATTCCTCTTACTGATAAACCTCTTAGTAAGAAAATATGGGAACCAATTTTAAATAAACTTCAGGACAAAATCAGAGAATGGACATGCAGATCCTTAAACTTAGCAGGGCAACTTGTGCTCACACATGCGGTCTTGCAAGCCATTCCCATTTTCATGTTTGTAGCTATCCTTGCTCCTCAAGGTATTAAGCAGTAGATAAGGAACATTCAAAGGGACTTTCTGTGGGGTAGAGGGGAAGAGAAAAAAAAGTGGGCTTTAGTTGCCTGGGACAAGCTTTGTAAGCCCAAAAGCAATGGTGGCTTGGGGTTGCATGATCTGGAAACTCCAGTAAAGTTGCAGGAGCTAAGCTTTGGTGGCGATGGATCAAGAAGCCGAATGCCCCCTGGGCTAAGCTTTGGAAAAAAAAGTACACCAAGCACTAGCAGGAAAAGGATCTTATTAGAATGACAGGACAAATCAGAGGCTCACACATACAGAACCTTGCTTGGGAGAATAAAAGCATTGTTCAACAACATTGTTTTTGGGAAATCCGAGCAGGGGACTAAGCTCGATTCTGGGAGGACAACTGGCAATAGGAACCCATCCTTAACAGGATTGACCTAGCAGCCCTCAAAAGAGACACAGACAGTAAAGGCCTATTATTAGTAAAAGATTTCTGGGATCAGGGAAGGAACAACGAAAAATGGAGGAAGTGGAAGGATCTAAGTTACAATGAGGAGAGCCCTTTGAAGGCCATGGCAGAGGCTCTCACCATGGACTTAAAGCACAGACAGATTCTGGTTTCCTCCTCACACAACCAATTAAGATGGGGGAATAATAACGAAGGTAACTTTAACCTCAAAGAGGCAAAATAAGCAATCACAGGATTCAACTTTGTAAATGCTGATAAAGTCTGGAAGGAGCTTTGGCAAACTCCTTATTGCATGAAAATAAAGTTATTTATCTAACTTGTGCACCAAAGAAAGATCCTAACTTGGGAAAACCTTCTCGAGAAAGGCTTCAGTGGCCGTTCCAAATGTCACCTATGTGGATCACATGAGGAAATGATTGAACACTTGCTCAACCTCTGTTCTTTTTCTGCTAAGGTGTGGGACTAGGTGGCCTCAAGCTTCAGACAAACTGATATGGAGAGTCTCAACATATCCAACACTCTGAAAAACTGGAGGACTCACTTCTCAGAGAATGAGATCATCAACAAAGCCTGGATGTTAGTACCAGGCTTTGTCATTTGGAATGTTTGGAAAGAACGCAATAGGCGGATCTTCATAAATAAAGCTAGTGAGCCACAACACATAATCAATCAAATTCTAAAACAACTTAAAGAAATAGTTAAAATCCTTTTGAGGTCAATTCCCACGAATCCTCCTTTGCCTCACGAGGAGATTATTATTCTTAATTTGGGTCTTCAATCCATCAATCCTTAAGGAATAAGAAAGGAAGTGAGAACAATTAACACAAGGGCCAGTAGATGGTAGCCCCCTCCTCAGGGCTTCTTCAAAGTAAACATTGATGGAGCTTCTAGGGGCAATCCGGGGGAAGCTGGCTTTGGGAGTGCTATAAGAGATCCTCAGGGGCACACAAAATATATCTTCCACGGCCACTTGGAAAAGAGTACCGATAACATGGTTGAACTTCTGGCATTAGATCAATACTTGGAGATCCTGGTGGAGGAAAATTTACAAGATGTTATCATTGAAGCAAATTCGGATTTGATCATCAGAGCGGCTGAGAAGATTCACAATGGGACTCCACTAGGTAAAGTGTCAAAGCACTGGAAGCTGCTATAGGTTTTTCACCGTATTCACTCTCACTTACAGACCCTTAAAACAATTGGATTTGTTCATGTTAGAAGGAAGGCAAATATGCTTGCAGATCAGTTGGCCAACGAAGGTGTGGCCAATAAGGACAGGGATTCTCGGCACGCATGGGAGTTGTTACCTGAAGGGAAACTGCGAGAGGAATGTTTCATCCTAGTAGCCAAAGATTGGGATTCGTGGACGAAAAGCACTGATTGAAGGGATTCGGGAGATAGAAGTGAGGTTGATATCACCTAATTTGTCCACAATTTTGGGGTATGATTGTTCTTCACAACTTTGTTCACTTCCGAATGAATGACGAAGGTTTCAAGTCGGACAGTGACACATAATAGACTGCTTGG
Organism: Pinus taeda; assembly: GCA_000404065.3. Taxonomy (NCBI): domain Eukaryota; kingdom Viridiplantae; phylum Streptophyta; class Pinopsida; order Pinales; family Pinaceae; genus Pinus; species Pinus taeda. The sequence continues at coordinate 105,352 of APFE030481640.1, read as the reverse complement.
GTGTATTTGGCTTAGCGGGTCTCTATTGGCGACTCCAGACGAGAGGCTCAACAAGGTCTGTGAGAATGTTCTGGATTTTCCGCGAAACCTCGAACGAAATGCCATAAGTGGTATTTCACGCGAGACTTAGATGGTATCTGGTATTTTGGTAGGTGCATGCGATTCCACTCAGTGGCTAACACGTGGCATCAAGAGGTGAGAGAAAATCGCTCTCGTTGCGCGGTTAACCTCTGTGCTTTTCATCCATGCGATATCCCCGATGACCGTTGGATTGGGATTATATATTCTACGGCTGAGATGGAGTGGGCTTGTTGCCTTAGGGCTCTGAACCTGTTTCTGTTTTTTGGACCTAGTTTAGAATTGAGGTCGGGTCCATTTTACAAGGGGTAGTGGGGTCCACGGTGGGTCCCTGTATGGACCTCGGGCTCTCCACGAAGCCATGGACACAAAACGCCAAAACTTGATTTGGTATATCGCGTGGGACATGGTTGGTATCTGGTTTTGTGGAAGATGCATGCAATTCCACTTAGGGGGTAACACGTGGCAACAAGAGGTGAGAGAAAACCACTCTCATCATGCGTTTAACCTCCGTGCTTCTCGTCCGCGCGATATCCCCACTAGCCATTGGGTCGGGACTTTGCTTTCAATGGCTAGGATTGGTTGTGATGGTTGCCCGATTGCGGGTCCCTTTGTGGATTCCTTTTTCTTGTTGGTCATTGGATTGGAGGCAGGTTTTCAATGGTGAGGATTGGTTCCTACCTGTTGCTTGAGGGTTTCGAACTTGTTCTGTTTAGTGGACTTTTCTTTGTTGCCATCGGGTTCGTCTAGTGAATGTAGTAGGCACCACTTTATGTTGTGTGTAAGAATCTTGTAAGTTTCGGTCACTGGTTTTTGCGACCCCTGGTGTCTGGGGCACTCTCTATATTATGTAATTTGATCAGATAAATAGAAGGTTCGTCCCTTATAAAAAAACAAAAAAAAAGTACTAAATTAAGTATGAAATTCTGGGTATGAAAACGTGTTAAGAAACCAATTCAAGTTTGTTTAATTCTTAAGCATGAGAAAAATAAATTTGAATTTTATCACAACATGTTGAAATCACTATACTATTAGATCTAAAATGTAAGTCTAATGTAAATTGAGATTGATGAATGAAATATTGAACAAAATCTATAAAAAAATCAATAGATTTGCGTGGAAAGAAATTGAATCTAACTAATATTCTACCCTATGAATGAAATATGGGACACTACCTGAGTTGAGGGGCCCTCCTGGCCTAGCAACTTTCCTAGAGACTAAATCAGATCATAAATATGCTCATAATCTTAATGGTTGAATCTTCATTACAACAAAAATAACTCTAGTTCTGTTCACAAATAAAATTTCAACTTTGGTTACAAAAACCAACTTAAAAATGTGATCCGAGAATTTCTCACTCTGTCCTCTCTCATCTCCCTAATCTCATGCTACGCAAATCTGTTCTTATATCATCACAAGGAAGAGGAAGTGATGGTCAAAAGACAACATTGACTCCCCCAAAACTCTCGCTCCATACTATGATTAAAAATAACAAATATATATATATATATATATTATATATTATATATATATATATATTTATATAATTATATATTATTATATATATATATATATATATATTATATATATATATATATAATATATATATATATATATATATATATATATATATATATATATATATATATATATATATATATATATATATATATATATATATAATATATATATATATAGATATATTTTGTTATGATTCAAGATCATGTTAAATCATTCGTTGGAGGTGGAAACAATGCCACTTGGAATTAGTTTAACTTATTTCCAAGTTTGGATGTAATTGCGATTCTAGATGTGGCTGCCCATAATTGTTGATGTGCAGGTATAGAATCAGGTACCGAACTAAGTACCGAATTGAGTACCAGATTTATGGAAAATGAAAAACCGGTACTCAATTAAGTATTGAATTTCTGTAGGTGGAACTTTGGTTTGAGTGACATATCGAGCTTCACATGTGAGCTAGTTGTGAACATGAATCCATCCATAAACATATAGTTGCAACTCATGTCATCTTGAGAAGTGCCAATGTGTGAACCTTTACTTAGTACCAAAACTGATACAAGTACCGAATTGTCAAATTCGAGTACTAGTACTTGTTTTTTGGGCACATAAACATATTATTAAACTGTCATTGAAAAACCACATTAAAAACTCATCTAATCATTAAAAATACAAGAAATCATTAATAATTAGCCACAAGGTAAAATGAATGCATTTAGGGAAAACTTGTAATATGATAGTTACGAAATATGTTTTAAAAGTATGAATATGGCTTGTAAATGAAAGGTTTGAATAGCTAATATGATAACATATCTAGGGTCCAACATTCTCCCATGCCTAAGACTTTGCATGCCCTAATGCAAAAAAAATATGGACTAGGAAGGGATGATGGATGATATAAGGTGACGATGAAGATAATGGTTGTATGAATGTGGACTTGGAAACTAGAATATGCATTAATTGAAAAATGGGGGGTTTATTGGTGATTTAAGTGAGGTAAATATTTATGGAATAGGAATTGGCTAATCATCAAGATTCCTTAAATTTCAATGAGATAACAAGCCTTTAAACATGTTTGACCTCAAGTATACCTTTCATACTTTTGATTTGTACTGTAGGTTGCAATGGAAGTTGTATGAAGATGAATATAAAATAGAGTAAAGTTGAGAGTCTAGAATGATATGGAAGATCCGGAGTTGATGAGTGCCAATTTGATATGCTAAAGGAAGCCAAAGAGAATGAAATGAAGATGTTGAAAACACTCCAACAACCACTCCCCCATGCCTGAGGTTTTTCAAGTCCTCATGCAAAAAAGATGAAGTACTAAATAAGTGAGGAGGGCTGTTGAGATTGCTCTACTACAAAAAGGGACTTGAAAAGAAAAATATTGAAACTAATGAGATGAATAATAAAGAAAAATAATTCATCTAAGATTTATTAAAATGTTGTTTAATTAACGCCAAACATAAAAAAGAAATTTCAAATCACTGATTACATATGATTTCATCAATCTTTAACAATTTGATGCTCAAGACAAAGAAACCTTTTATAAATTTAAGGGGCTCTCCTTCTTTGTAGGTAGGAGGATTTTTATGATCAAAATAAATGATGAACCAATGAAAATTAGTTATTACTAACCAAATCCCAAAGTCTTATAGTCATCTAAGTGTTACAGATAAGCTTTGCAGTTGAGTTTTATTAATTCTCTTTGATCATAGGTGCCACTTCTAAGGTAATTAAATCTTAGATATAGTATGAAAAAACCAATGATAGATGACTCAAGGTTACCTTGAATCCATTATTTAGCTGCAGATTTATGGAGTTTAGTTTTTACCCTTGACTTCATCGACAGATGCTTCCTTTTTATTGTAACAGTATAAAGTAACCATCATACGTGTAGACAAAAGCCTTGGTTTGGTTGAAACTTCTTTAGGCAGAATGCCCCATTGTCCGTGAACATCCATAGCCCCGACGGGTTTGCCTAGTGGTATCATAGGTCAGTAACGTTGCTAGCAGGTGCCCATAGCCTCGACAAGTTAGCCTTTTAAACCTATTTTACACTGAATGCTCTAGTCCCATGTTTCCTACCATTTTAGTTTTATATTATTCATATTTCTTTTTTAATTGGTAGATGGGGGAGAGCCTTCAGAAAGCCCCTTAAGGGCATAGGATGACACCTTTCAGAGTGACTTCGATTACCTTCATAATGTCTTCGATGCATAAGGTGCTTATAGGTACTTCAAAGGACATAGAATGAATTGATAATTTTAATGTGAGATGGATGAGGCTAACCAAAGAATAACCAAAAGACACCTAAAGTCCTACTACTCATAGTTTTCATATATGCTTTTGCTTTTAAAGTAGTGTTCCACTATGAAAAAATATTTCGTCAACTCTCTTGCAAGTCTTAATAAATATGCTCAGAGATCATGCTTTGGTGTTACAATTATAGTATTCAAGTTTCTTTTTCATTAGTATCATTGTATGGGCCTTTTAACTTTGTTTTAATCCCCTTAGTATGCATTGGTAACTATATTTTGAGAAACTATTTTGTACTGATAATTAGAAATCTATATGAATAAGAGAAATTAAATTTGAAATAAAGAAAATGTATATTAGCTATGAATAGTTTGGAATTATCATTCAATTCAAAATTTATGAAAATTATTGCTTATATCATCTTTGTAAAATAGCGGTCTTAAAACAATTAAAGCATGAATGCATCCTTTTTAATAACTTAAGGAAAAATGAAAGATGTCATCAAATACTTCCCTAAGTGCTCCCTTCAGTTGATGAAGATGTCTTTTCCACTTTTAAAAATATTCTTCCAGTATTTAAGCATCTCAAATGAACAATATCCTTGAATCCTGCTTTTTCTTGCAAAATAACAAATTGGTATCAGAATTCTCGATATTGGTTAGAAAAATATGGTACTAAACAACTGGTATGCAATACTAGACGATGTTGCTATGAATCATTTCCAAATTTACCTACAACTCCAAACATAATGGTCATAGATTGCTTTATTGAAAAGAAAAACTAGAAATAGATCTAACTAAAAAGAAATAATAAGTGGGAAAGCAAAGTAATAGTTGAACCATGATACAGTTGGAAATAAGATTGTGGAAATATTCATTAAAATAATATGCAGTTGAGAGAGACCCCAACATAAATATGCAATATGAACATAGATCGCCCATTTTAATTACTTTTTAGTTGTTAACATCCCCACTTGTTGAAAACAAATGAGAAAGATGTTGCACTATACGTATAACTAAAATAACTACTATATGCAACATTTATTTATTATCCTACTTTACTTGAGAAAAAGAAATCCCTCTCCTCAAGTATAGGAGTATTTCCAATGTAATCATGTGTGTAAAAAGTATAAAAATGAATTCATACTCAAGTTTATAATATAATCTTCAATGCATACCTGAGTATGAAGAACCAACTGTTTTAATGATGATGTCAAGAAGTAAGGAAGAATGAAGGAGTGGTATGGCCTTAAAATTGCTTGAAACCAACTTTCAACAAAATCAAAATGCTCTTAGTTTACCTCATTATTTGGCTCATTTAGCATATCATCCTTTACCATGCCATGCAGATCTTTTAGCATTAGATGATTATCCTCTTGTGTGCTTAGAGGATCTATAGATAGGCATGTCAAAAATTCTACAATCTCAGGTTCTAATGGTTGCTCTCCATTAGATGTGGTCCATGATTCTTTAGTTTCTTTGACAATATTGCAAGGATGGAGATCTTTCTATGATTCATGGATTTGTTTTTCTTATATCAATTCTAGAGAGGCAAATAAGTTCTTGATTGTTATCAAGATTTGTTCTTCCTGAGAAGCAGATATCCTAGCTTCTGCTAGAATTTGAGATATTTCTTCCAAACTCTTTATCATCCTTGAATATTGCTTTGCGGGTTATTAATGCCTGTCATGCACATGGATTAGTGGATGAAATTCTTATTAAAAATCCTAATTAAATAAGAAGGAAACGCATTTGAAACAAAGGCAAGCAAACCAATCATGTACTCGAAGTGCCACCGTGCTACTAAGACCATGTTGTCACCAAGTTATCTGTTCACACAAGTTAGGCTTCTCTTCTTTCCATGAATTAATCTAAAGGAAAATACACTTGCAAAGAAAAACGAGGATTTGGATCTGTTGTAGTGGCTACAACCACCCTCCAAAAGTTTGCCTTAGCTTCGTTTTGGAGCCTCCCTACCAACTTTTCACAGCAGCATGTCTTGCTTCATCAAGTACACAAGCTTCAGTGATTTTCTTGCAGAAAGGCAGCCTGTCTATTAGAGCTTGATGCATTCCCCTCACACGTTGTTTCTTTGGACTCAGTCAAGTTGTAGGCTGAGCAACTCCTTCAAGAAATTGCGCAATTTTGGAGGGCAGCCAACCTTCCCTCCAAGAATTGCGCAATTCTGTCAGTCAGGCTTCATCTATAAAATTGCGTAATTCTTCCCAACAGGGTTACTCAGCCCAGGAATTGCACAATCCTAGGCAGCAATCAGCTGCTCTGCCCAGAAATTGTGCAAATCTCCTGGGAAGTCAGCCCAACTCCCTTCAAGAAATGTGCATTTTCTCCCAGCAGTTGGGCATCCTCTTGCATGTGCAGTTGGGTTGACCAGTTCCACTTGGGACCAAGGAAACTTGACTTGCATGAATGGCTTGCTTTTTCCCAAAATAGCAAAAGGAAACATGCAAAAAGCATCCCTTGATTTAGGGAGATATTTTTAGTAGCTGGAGGTTACATGCAAAGATCGTTTTAGAATCTTTCCTCCAAGTGTTGCTTTTTCCTAGATTTATGGCATGTGTGTCATGAGTCCAAGCTTATTTATTCGACGCATCAGAGCTCATTCTTTCACATTGATCTTGGATATTTGACATCCCACAACACATCTAGGACTCTTCTACACATCCAGCTCAACTATTCATGAGTAAGTGGTCTCAAATTGTCTTTTATAACAATTATGTTGTTTTTTGTGTTTTCACTTGTATGAGTGATGTTTGCTTTATTTCTTTGAAAGCTTGCTGTCATTTACATGCATACTAGCTTCTACTAGCATAGTTTCAATTTTCGTTACTCTCTCACTGCCGTCGCATGCATGAAACTATTTTGCACGAACGATCGCCCATTTGGCGACCCGCTTCACCCACATGCATGTTGTTCTGTTTTTTGAATCTTGCATTCACTATTTGCATGCATGATCATTTGATTTTGTCTACACTCAATGTCGCCGTGCATTTACTGTCACATTTTCTTTCAGTTTCCCATCGACGAGTTTGCGCAGCCTTGGCCTCGACTCTAACTCACCAAGACAACATTATGCAATCCTGAGAGGGAAGGCACTGCCTTCCTCTCTAGAAATGCGCAGTTCTGCCCAATAGTTGTTCCCCATGCCTGGTTTACACAATCCTGTTGGGCAGTGGTTGTTGGCATAAAAAATTGCGCAATGTAGTCACTGAGACTGTAGCCATTGCCAACTGAAATTACGCATTGTGCAATTCCAATAGTGAGCAGTCAGCCTGGATTGCACATTGCATAATTCCAGCAACCAGTCATGCCTCCCAGATAGCCCTAACTAACTTTTGTGCAATTCTGGCAGTTAGTCACTCAGCCTTCTAGAATAAATTGCTCAATCTTTGCCTATCAATCTCTAGGTATGTGTTATGTCATTCCTCCAATTTGCTTTGGTTTTCGCTGACAGATTTCTTTCCATGCATGTCGCTTTGTCTCCAGATCTAGAAAGTGTTCGTCTGCCTCTTGACAGTTCAGGATCAATGGCCTCCAAGAGAGCATGATCAACAGACATTGATGGAAGTGTAACTGGAGAAGTGGTCGATTGAGTGTCCACGAGTTTACCAATCTATGAAGATATTGAGTTGATTCTAGACAAGGACATCAAGCTGAAATGGCAAGAGGTCAATGATTCATTTACAGGCACATTTGGGGAAGACCTCAAATACTGCCAGGTATACGTGAACATTCACAAGTCTAGCTTGTACCAAATTGCATGCAAATACCCCGTGTTTCCATGTGCAGACATGATACACTGGATTGTCTCACACACTGATCCCGAGACGATTACTTCAAGCAATCTTAGCAGGACGAATATTGCAACCTTCAGGGTAGAATATTATGATAAGATTTATCAGATGTCGGAGCCCGTAACTATCATGGAGACTCCATTCAGCTTACCAAGCAACAAATTAAACTCTAGAGACATTCTGAAAAACTGGGTAAAGGAGCCGGCTAGATTCAGGATGACACCCAATCAAATCTACAAGATGAAGATACTGCGGAAGGTGTATCAATACTTGGTCATCTTTGCATGTTGACTGTATGGCCAAGAAACCACGAAAACCTTCCAATAGAATGGTGTGATCGTGTTGGACCAACTAGGCAGAGAAGGAAAACCATGCAATTGGTCTGGCATGTTGGCTCATTAGCTGAAAGAATAGGTAATGAGGGCTGTCGAGTTGGCTCATTAGCTGAAAGAATAGGTAATGAGGGCTCGACAGCCGCCCAAAGGTATGCAAGCAGAGATCTACATGTCTGCCTATATCTTGGATGCAATCCGTGCCCGACAGGAGTTCCTGAGCTTGAAGTGGGCATGGTCACTGGCGGAGACTGGTATGAACACTTATTGTAAGTTGTTGTCCGAATGCAACTTTAGAGGATTTATCACACGGTTGTCCGATCGTTTTGTCAGGCCGGTTTACAAGATGATATTTGAACAAGATCCACCCTTCATTTCAAAGGCAACAATGGAGGCATTGATAGACATAGTTGAATGGTATGCCTCACTGTCCGGCACCTTCATACGTATGTACATCATGGAGAAGCCTCCGCATGTTCTACCGATGTTTTTCTTGGACATACTCGTCATGCAGGAAGTAGCATATCACATCTCGACAAGATTGACAGCTAGACTGCATCGGAAGAATAAGGCACCATGGCATGCTCTTCCATTGTGGATTAGGTTATACGAGATCCGAAGTTTAAAGCAAGCAGATGTCAAAGCAGAACAAATAAAGAAGTACCCATTCGACCTCCAAATTTAAAATCTGTATGAGCCACATTGTCTTGTGAAAGATCACTACACGAGAGTACAATTCAATTGGATCCGCGAGGCATTTCATTAGGTGGAGGAGGACCCATGGAGATATTGCTACATTTTCTCCAGACCTAATGAATAGGTCAGCTTCACTGTGGAATGGTTATCAAATCAATGTGAAGCATCATCCCGAAGAGCACCAGAAGTAGCAGTAGCAACAAAAGAGAACATACCAGTGCACGACAAGGGCAAGAGGAAGATTTTCGATCACATGGAGGAAGAGAAAAGATGCAATTTCCGAGCAGATCCACTTGTAGATAAAGTAGTTATGGCTATAGAGGTGAAGAGGCAACAATGCGATAAGCAAATAGCGCAAAGGCAGAGGGAGAAATGAAGGATGGAAGAGATGGAGAAGGAGTTGCATGAGTTGAAGGAGCAGCTCTGGAAGGAACAAGAGTTGCGTAAACATGAGAGGGAAGCGCAACAACAACAGGTACAATAGGCGGTGCAACCTATGTAGATAGAAGAAATAATGCCCATATAGGTAGTAGACTCATTAGAACAACTGACATCAGGTGAGCAGGGTGAACCATCGTAGGAGCATAACTTCACTCGTGAAATAGAGCAAGCACTTCAATAGTTGGATATAGATATGAAGCAACAAGAATTGGAACAAGACATCGACCTCATGCCTCATCATTAAGAGGTTTACTTACTTGGTTCACCGCATTTAGAAGATGAGCAAGTCTCAAGCGACCAAGGAGGAATTGAGATCCTTGGAGATTAACCGGAAGGAGAGATGCACAACATCTCATTCGACGAGTCTCAACATAGAGTTGGGCAGTCTTGCAGAGTGTCGAATCCGAATGATCATACATCCCCTATGCAATTTGAGGAATGAGTTATCATGTCTGACGCACGTAAACATTCAACAACCTTGGCCGATTCCACTAGAGCATATGCCGAAATCACTAGCTAAAGTGTTCGCTTTTTGGTAGTTGAGAATGAGCAACTGGCTAAGGAACTACAGATAGCCAGGCAAGGAGGAGAGTTGGTAACAATGTCTACCTGAGCAGTACTGAAGAAGGAAATACTAGATGAAGTATTTCCCCTTGACATAGTAATGTGGGCACTGTATTCCAAGTTTGGTACCGTGCATGAGGCAGTCGTTCATCTCAACGGATGGCAGAAGTGATGTGCTAGAAGAGCACATATCTCATCAAACGTGCATGATTCTGTCGATTACATGCAAACATGGACGATGAGATATAAGGGAGTCTCACTTACCTTGCCTAAGATGATGAATCCCAGAGTGGTCGAGCTAAAGGCACACAACCGGAGTCAGATCCGTAACTATGAAGAGCTTTCGCAACTCATCAATAGTCTATAGGCTTCTCATGCACGTGTATTCAAGAGTATGGATGTTGTGGTGCGCGCACATGCGATCCCATTTATTGGGACTCTCACCCAGGCAAAGACAAAGGCACTGGTCTGACTAGAACTTGACTCGTAATTTGATGAGTTGATGTGCATCGCCACCAGCCCAGATTTTCCCATCAATGCAAACATCATGCACAAGTATGTTGTTTTTCTCACCACATTGAAGGCAATGATGTGCATGCTTTCAAATGAGTTGGACAGAGGAGCCCGAGCATTGTACCTAGATGCTATGGAGGCAAGAGTCAAGTTCCAAAAAGATGGTACCTTGGAGCACACAGACACCATCAAGGACTACCAGTCTTAGCATCAGTACACTACTGTCAACCACAATGAAGTTGTTGAAGAGTTGGTCTTCCAATAGTTGTCCGAGTCATAATGATGTCTAGCATGGCTTGCTCAAGCCATTTTGTCTCACATGGGTACATGTGCATTGTAATGTAACGTCTTTTCAAGTGTAAGTCAAGTTTCGATGGTTGGATGTAACAGTCATAGAGTAAATAAAGAGTCATGAGGGTAGATGAATTGTCACAAAGGGGAATGTCAAAGGTCACCCCACCCTTTGCTATAAATAGTCCCTCATAACTCATTATAGAGGCTTTTGGTCCACTAGGCTTCTGATAGGACTATCTTAGAGAAATCTTGGACAATATTGTAACGAGCCTTGGCTTCTCCATTGCACAAAGCTAGTACATCTCTTTGGAGGAGCAGGTGGTTGTGGCTGTAACGTTCCGCTGTCGGAACAAGTGGTTGGACATGGATGTATTGTATGATTGGAACTTACACTTCTTAATATAACAAGAGCCAACACTTTTCATGCATATTTTGTATTGTATTCTATGTTATCTGGTCTACTCTAAATGATATATATATATAAGTTTTCTTATGCATGCATGTATAGATTTCTGTGTATGTATGTATAAATCTTTCTGAAATGTGTTGTTGGTTTAACCATCACTTTGGTTTGTTAGCTAACTTTCTTTCCAGTTTGTGATTCATCTTCACTCATGTGTTCCCTTCCAAGCCCTATGCTACCACAGGTTTCCAAGGGGCACACTGACCCAACTCTCCATGTGTTAAAACCGTTCATGCACTTTCCTTATCTTACTATAGCTGTCACACCCTTGCTACCAACATAGTCATATTACTTGCCTCTGAGTGAAATCATGGTCAAGGCATTACTGTACGACCCACTGCTGGGACTCCTACTCCAAACGATCAAAAGTTTAATTGGGATTTATTTTGGGGGAGATCCCCTGACATGTTGGCGGGTCCAACACTGTCAACATTTTTGGTGCTAGAAGGAGGGCTAGATGACAAGCTATGTCCTCTCATCCTATTTTGAACCTTTGCATATCTATCATGGATTCTTGCACTCTTCTCCCTCCGCGATGTTTTTCGAATTCTGAATCTGTTACCATCACGAAGTAGTTTTTTGGTCACTTTTCCACATACACCTATGATGGTGAAGGCGAAGTGGCCCGGCCCGAGTACTTACATGACTTTCTTTCCATGCTCCATGAGGAAGATGGATGTTCTAACGCACATGCTAGTTTGTCGCTTGCATACACACTTCGTGAGTCTCCACACTGATGGCCATGTAGCCTACTAGATGACAGCGTGCACTCACTTGAACACTTATGTGATCTCATTGCATACACTTTCTATCATTTTGATCCAGACAATCTTGACCAAAATCGTTACAACAATGGAAGGCTACACATGAATTGCCAATGGATTTTTGGTAGCGCTTCTGTGAGTTGCAGTTTCAAGCTTCGAAGAGCCAGATGAAAATTTTCTCTTTGGGACCGATTCGAGTATTGTGTTAAGAAATCTTCTCATCCCAAGAAGAAGTTTGAAATCAAGCCTCGCTCAATATTCTTCAGTGATGGAGCTGCACAATCACATACGGATGCGGTCACTGTTACAAGTGACTGTCCACCGTCGCCTCATCAAACAACTTCACCATTGCAAAGTGATGTGGGAGATCATGCTTTCACATCTATTCAGCTATCACATTCTCCCAAAATCACTTCACTTAATTTTCTCACAAATTTGGTTGTGAGTCCATCAAGTTGTCATATGCATTTTGTTCCACAACCTCCATCTTCGTAATCGGCTAATCCTTCGGATGTAATGTCTTGTGTTCTTCCATTCCGGACTCGACACTTGTTGTGAACAAGGAACAAGCCACTGACGGATTTGGTGTTGCACAACCAACATGCACTATCATTCATGAAGAATATGATTGGGAGCTTGAGTATCAAAACTCGGCAAAGGGTGACTTCCTTCCGTCTGAGCCTCCTCCGTTCTTTCCTGACATCTTTGGTGAACCTACCATCCATGATTTTGCATGTGTATCTTCATCTACGGATGCACCCATTGTTGATCACTCACAGGACACATCGGATGTCAGTCCATCATCCTACAATGGAGAGGATAAGTTATTCATTGAAAATCCACTTGATTTTTCATCTACATTTTCGAGAAACATAGAGGATGAATTTGTTCGCTTTTCGTCTACCCCTCTATTTGATTCATCAGATCATGAGGATGCTGATGAAATCATTGATTTTTTTTATTATCATGGCTGTCGTGATCCATTTACTCCCATTTTTTATCACGATCATGATTCTACCGCAGTTGGTTTTTTGAAGCCACCGGTTTATGTTGATCTATCTGACAATGAAGTCAAAACACCTAAGACTATCGAGGCACTCCAACCCAAGCTGACGGTTATGTCAAGCCCTAGCTCTCTTGAGGTTAGTTTCACTTCCGATTAGGAAATTGTTCAATCATTGAAGGCTCCTCATCACTCATTCGTATGCATTGAAGATCAATCTCACACACAGATCATGCTTCCTCCACTCGAGCTGCACAATACCATCGCTCATGCATTTGAGAAATCTTATATTGCAAGCATGCGTGCATGATGCAAGTTGTCTTTGTTTATTTTGTTTGCTTGCATGTCACAGTCAAGAATGTGCGTATGCTTCAGAGTTGCATGTAGTGTCGCAAAACACCACGAACTACTTGTCATGTGCTTGCATTCAATTATGTCCTGTGGGCATTTTTAAACATGAAGTGTGTTTGTCTTCATTGTTATATCTTTCTTGCTTGCTGGTCCACACAATCAGGTTGCTCGTGGACAAAGCCTTCACCAACATGGGTCAACCATTGCACCGGTGGATGCATTGGAAATATCACTTCACATGATCAGGCCCATGCATTGTTAGCCTAGGAGTAGGAGTAGTGTTTTCTTTTAGTTGGTTTGCTTGCATGCTTGTTTGCTTACTTGTTTTGTTTGTTTGTTTATCTTCTTGCTTGTTTTCTTACTCACTTTTCTTTTGCTTTTGCTTCCGCTTCTGCTTTGCTTTGTTGTTTGTTCGCTTTTTTTTTTGTAGGTTAGTTTCACATGAAACCATGTATGACTCTTGGAACAAACTGGGTAAAGTACAAGAGGCCTTGTATAGCTATCACTACTTGGTTATCTGCCATCCTGCCTCTATATGAAGAACTTTTTACTTTTAGTCCATGATACATCGAAGGAAAATACGTACTGTTCGAAGTGAACCTTGGTGAAAACACAACACCTATGCTCTAACTAGTGTCACCTACTCTAGTCGGTTGTTTTTGGGTTAACCCTTGTCAGCTCAGTCAAGTAGAGTAAGGTGAGGGGGAAAACCTTAACAAGCACGTCAGAGGTATATAATAAACTACTTCTCTGAAGGAGCAACCTCTTATTCTCTCAATAAGTCGGGATCCCTCTTCTGCCTCTGAAATGAATAAGTGCTATGCACAGTTGTGAAAAGGAAAAAATAAAAAAATGAAAAATGAAAAAAATGAAAAAATGAAAAATGAAAAAAATGGAAAACTGAAAAATGAATATGGCGAAAGTAGAGAAAGGATTCTTGCATAGAGAGGTGATGCAGGTAACTCCGCCGAGGTACTGAACAGGCTCGTTGGCAGCGGGCAAATACTTGTGTTCCTGCACGACTCCACTGGGGTACTATCCATGCCTGTTGGTAGTGGAGAAACACCAGAGATGAAACTAAGACTCTGACGTTCATATTGCTTGTGCACCAATATACCCTTCAACCCCAATCGAAACAACTGTGTTTCCTTGGCTTGGAATGTGTGTCAATCAATCAAGAGTTTGGCAGATGCTACATCTTACAATCAGGCTAGTGTGAAACCAAGACTAACTAATAACTAAACAATACTTCCTGAGGTGTTAGACTCGTTTTTCATGAATAAGGTCCATTCAGAGAGCTGGAGTTCTACCAGTGTGTTGCCAAGATTTGTAGTGGCTACAACCACCCTCTAAAATTTTTCCTTATCTTCGTTTTGGGGCCTCCCTAACAACCTTTCACAACAACATATCTTGCTTCGTCAAGTACACATGCTTCAGTGGTTTTCTTGCAGAAAGGTAGCCTGTCTATTAGAGCTTGATGCATTACCCTGACAGGTTGTTTCTCTGGACTTGGTCCAGCTGTAGGCTGAGCAACTCCTTCAAGAAATTGTGCAATTCTGGAGGGCAACTAGCCTTCCCTCCAAAAATTGTACAATTCTTTCTCGCAGCTTGCTGGGCTCCAGAATTGCACAATTCTGCCAGTTAGGCTTCATCCATAAAATTGCACAATTCTTCCTAGCAAGGTTGCTCAGCCCAAGAATTGTGAAATCCTGGGTAGTAGTCAGTTGCTTTGCCTAGAAATTGAACAAATCTCCTCGGCAGTCAGCCCAAATCCCTTCGAGAAATGCAAATTTTCTCCGAGCAGCTGAGTAGCCTATTGCATGTGCAGTTGGGTTGACCAGTTCGACTCGGGAATAAGGAAACTTGACTTGCATGCCTGGATTTCTTTTTCCCAGAATAGCAAAAGGCAACATGCAAAAATCATCCCTTGATTAAGGGAGCTATTTTTAGCAGCTGGATGTTACATGCAAAGATTGTTTTAGAATCTTTCCTCCAAGTGTCGCTTTTTCCTAGATTTGTGGCATGTGCATCATGAGCCCAAGCTTATTTATTCGTTGCATCATAGCTCATTCTTTCACATTGATCTTGGAGCCCTGACATCCCACAATACATCTAGAACTCTTTGAGACATCCAGCTTATCTATTCACGGGTAAGTGGTCTCAACTTGTCTTTTACAACATTTATGTTGTTTTTTGTGTTTTTGCTTGTATGAGTGTTGTTTTCTTGATTTCTTTGAACGCTTTCTATCGTTTACATGCATACTAGCTTGTACTAGCACAATTTTAGTTTTTGTTACTCTCTCAATGTTGTCGCATGCATGAAATTGTTTTGCATGAATGGTCATTGATTCAGCGACCCGCTTCACCCACGTGCATGTTGTTCCATTTTCTAAATCTTTCATTCACTATTTTCATGCACAATCATTTGCTTCTATCTACACTCAATATCACCATTTATTCACTTTCACATTTTCTTTCAGTTGCCCATCGGCGAGTCCGGGCAACCTTAGACTGGACTCAGCCTCACCAAGACAACATTGTGCAATCCTGAGAGGGAAGGCTTTGCCTTCCTCTCCAGAAATGCATATTTCTACCTAGCAGCTGTTCCTTAGGCCTGCTTTGCGTAATCCTATGGGACAGTGGCTGTTGGCCTAGAAAATTGCGCTATGCAGTCACTGAGCCTGCAACCATTACCAGCTGAAATTGCGCATTGTATAATTCCAACAGTCAACAATCAGCCTGGATTGCGCATTGCCAATTCCAGTAGCCAGTCATGCCTCTTAGACAACCCAGACTACCTTTTGCACAGTTCTGGCAGCCAGTCACTCAGCCTCTTAGAAGAAATTTAGAAACCCTTTCCTATCAATCTCCAGGTATGTGTTATGTCGTTCCTCCAATTGGTTTTCGCTAAAAGATTTCTTGCCATGCATGTCGCTTTATCTTTAGATCTAGCAGATGTTCATTTGCCTCTTGACAATTTAGGATCAATGGCCTTCAATAGATCAGGATCGAAGGACACTGATGGAAGTGCAACTAGAGAAATGGTTGAGCGAGTGTCAGCGAGTCTACTAATCTATGAAGATACCGCGCTGATTCTAGACAAGGAAATCATTTTTAATGACAAGTGGTATGTAATGAATTTACAAGCATATTTGGGGAAGACCTCAAAGGCTGTCAGGTATACATGAATATTCACAAGTCCGGCTTGTACCAAATTGCATGCAGATACCCCGTGTTCCCAGGCGCGAACATGATACACTGGATCATCTCACACACTGATCCTGAGATGATGACCTTGAGCAGTTTCAACGGGACAAAGATTACAACCTTTAGGGCATAAGATTATGATGAGATGCATCAGATGTCAGAGCCTGTGACTATCATGGAGACTCCCTTTATCTTACCCAGCAATAATGCCAACTCTAGAGACATTCTGAAAAACTGGGTAAAGGAGCCGACTAGATTCAGGATGACACCCAACCAGATCTACAAGGTGAAGATACTGTGGAAGTCGTATCAATACTTGGTCATCTTTGCATGTCCACTGTATGGCCAAGAAAGCACGAAAACCTTCCCATAGAGTTGGGTGATCACACTGGACTAACTGGCTAGAGAAGGAAAACCATGCAATTAGTCCGACATGTTGTCTCATCAAATGAAGGAACAGGTAACGAGGGCTCGACTGTTGCCCAAAGGTACGAAAGCAGAGATCTACATGTTTGCCTATATCTTTGCATGCAATCTGTGCCCGACAGGAGTTCCCAGGCTTGAAGTGGGCATGGTCACCGACGGAGACTACTGTGAACACTTATTATAAGTTGTTGTCCAAATGCAGCTTAAGAGGAGTTATCACACGACTGTCCGATCATTTTGTCACCCTGGTTTACAAGATGATATTTGAATAGGATCCACCCTGCATGTTGAAGGCAACAATGGAGGCACTGATAGACATAGCTGATCGGTATGCCTCATTGTCTGGCACCTTCATACATATGTACAACGCAAAGAAGCCTCTACATGTTCTAACGAAGTTTGCCTTGGACATACTCATCATGTAGGAAGTAGCATATCACATCTTGATAGGATTGACAGCTAGACTGCATCGGAAGAAGAAGGCACCTTGGCCCACTCTTCCATTGCGGATTGGGTTATACGAGATCTAGAGTTTCAAGCAAGTGGATGTCAAAGCTGAACAGAGGAAGAAGTACCCATTCAACCTCCAAATTTACAATTTGTATGGTCCACATTGTCTTATGAGAGATCACTGTACGAGAGTACAGTTCAACTGGATCGACGGGGCATTTTATTAGGCAGAGGAGGACCCATGGAGATATTGCTATAGTTTCTCTATACCCAATGAACATGTCAACTTCACTTTGGAATGGTTAGCCAAGAAACGTGAAGCAACATCCTAGAGAGCACTAGAAGTAACAACAGTAGTAGAGGAGAACATTCTAGTGCATGAAAAAGGCAAGAGGAAGATTATCGATCACATGGAGGAAGAGAAAAGATGCAAATTCTGAGCAGATCCACTTGTAGAGAAAGAAGCTATGGTTATAGATGTGAAGAGGCAACAACGTGATAAGTGAATCACGCAAAGGCAGAGGGAGAAACAAAGGGTGGAAGAGACAAAAAAGGAGTTGCATGAGTTGAAGGAGAAACTTCAGAAGGAACAAGATCTACGCGAACAGCAGAGAGAAGCACAACAAAAAAAGGTACCACAGGGGGCACAACTTATATAGATAGATGGAACAACGCCCGTACAGGTAGTAGACTCGTCAGAACAACTGGAGTTAGGCGAGCAAGGTGAACCATCGTAGGAGTAGAACTTCGCTCGTGATATAGAGCAAGCACTTCAACAGTTGGATATAAATATGGAGCAATAGGAATTGGAACAAGACATTGACCTCGTGCCTCATCATCAAGAGGTTGACTTACCTGCTTCACCGCATCTAGAAGATGAGCAAGTCTCAAGTGACCAAGGATTCACTCAGATCCTTGGAGATCAGCCAGAAGGAGAGATACAGAACATCTCATTCGACGAGTCTCAACATAGAGTTGTGCAGTCTCACAGAGTGTCGACTCCAGATGATCATACATATCCTTCACAAGTTGAGGAACAAGTGATCGTGTTTGACATGCACAAACATCCAACAGCCTTGGCCAAAGCCACTAGCTCAAGTGTTCACTTTCTGATAGCTGATAATGAGCCAATGGCTAAGGAGCTACAAACGACCAAGCAAGGTGGAGTATTGTCCCTTGACAGAGTTATGCAGGTATTTTATTCCAAGTTTGTTACCATGCATAAGGTAGTCGTCCATCTCAACAGATGGTAGCAACAATGTGCTAGAAGTGCACATCTCTTGTCGAACGTGCATGCTGTTTTCGATTACATGAAAACATGGAAAATGAGATACAAGGGAGCCCCACTTCACTTGCCTAAGATGATGAAGCCCAGAGCGGTCAAACTGAACGCATGCATCCGGAGTCAGATCCTAAACTATGAAGAGCTCCTGAAACTTATCACTAGTCTATAGGATTCCCATGCACGTGTATTCAAGAGTATGGATGTTGTGGTGCACGCACATGCAATCCCATCTATTGGGGCTCTCACCCAGGTGAAGACAAAGGCATAGGTCTGACTAGAGCTTGACTCGGAATTTGATGAGTTGATTTGCATTGCCACCTGCCCAGACTTTCCCATCAGGGCAAACATCATGCACAAGTATGTTACTGGTCTGGCTACATTGAAGACAATGATGCACATACTTTTAAATGAGTTGGACAGAGGAGCCCGAACAATGTACCCGGATGTTATGGAGGAAAGAGTCAGGCTCCAGAAAGATGTCAACTTGGAGCACACGAACACCATCGTGGACTACTGGTCTTGGCATCGGTACACTAATGTCAACCACAATGAAGATGTCGAAGAGTTGGTCTTCCAACAGTTGTTCGAGTCATAGTGATGTCTAGCATGGTTTGCTCAAGCCATTTTGTCTCACATGGGCACATGTGAATTGTAATGTAATGTCTTTTCAAGTGTAAGTCAAGTGTCGATAGTTGGATGTAACAGTCATAGAGTAGATGAAGAGTCATGAGGGTAGATGAACTGTCACAAAGGGGAATATCAAGGGTCACCCCACCCTTTGCTATAAATAGTCCCTCATAGCTCATTTTAGATGCTTTTGGTCAGCCAAGCTTTCGATAGGACTATCTTAAAGAAAGCTTGGACATTATTGTAAGGAGCCTTGGCTTCTTCGCTGCGTAGAGATAGTACATCTCTTTGGAGGAGCAAGCGGTTGTGGATGTAATGCTCCACTCTTGGAACTAGTGGTTGGACATGGATGTATTGTATGACTAGAACTTACACTTCTTAATATAACAAGATCCAACATGTTTCATGCATATGTTGTATTGTATTCTATGCTATTTGGTTTACTCTAAATGATATATGTATTTGTTTGCTTACACCTGCATGTATAGCTTTCTGTGTATGTATGTATGAATATTTCTGAAATGTGTTGTTGGTTTAACCATCACTTTGGATTGTTAGCTAACTTTATTTCCTGTTTGTCATGCATCTTCACTCGTGTGTTCCCTTCCAAGCCTTGTGTTACTGCAGGTTTCCAAGGGGTGCACTCACCCAAGGGACTCCTACACCAAATGGTCTGAGGTCTAAATGGAACTTGATTATCAACACTCGGCGAAGGATGAATCCCTTCTGTCTGAGCCTCCTATGTTCCTTCCTGATATCTTTGGTGAACCTGCCATCCATGATTTCACCTATGTATCTTCATCTATGGATGTACCCATTGTTGATCACTCGTAGGACACACTTGATGTCAGTCCAGCATCCGACAATGGAGAGGATAAGTTATTCATTGAAAATCCACTTGATTTTTCATTTGTTTTTTCCAGAAACACATAGGATGAATTTAATCACTTTTCATCTACCGTATGTTTGATTCATAAGATCACGAGGATGCTGATAAAATCATTCATTTTTTTGATAGTGGCTGTTGTGATCCATTTACTCCCATATTCGATCATGATCATGATTTTATGCAGTTTATTTTTTGAAGCCAACGGTTTATGATGATCTATCTGACAATGAAGTTGAAATACCCAAGACTGTCAAGGAACTTTAGCCCAAGCTGATGGTTATGTCAGACCCTCACTCTCTTGGGGTTAGTTTCACTTCTGTAAGGACATTGTTCAATCAGCCAATGCTCCTCATCACTCATCTGTTAAGATCAATCTCACACACAGATCATGCTTCCTCCACTCTAACTAACGATCCCATCGCTATTTCATTGGAGGAATCTTACATTGCAAGCATGCGTGCATGACACAAGTTGTCTTTGATTCTTCCATTTTCTTACATGTCATGGTCAAGAATGTGTGTAGGCTTCACAACTGAATGCAGTGTCGCACAACACCATGATAAGTCCACAGACTGCTTGTCATGTACTTGCACTCACTTATGTCCTGTGGGAACTTTTAAACATGAAGTGTGTTTGTATTCATTGTTATATCTTTCTTGCTTGCTGATCCACACAACCGGGTTGCTCGCGGACCAAGCCTTAACCAACATTGGTCAACCAATGTGTCAGTGGCTGCAATGGAAATATCACTTCATGTGATCAGGCCCATGCACCGTTAGCCTAGGAGTAGGAGTAGTGTTTGCTTTCAATTGGTTTGCTTGCATGCTTGTTTGATTACTTGTTTTGATTGGTTGTTTGTCTACTTGCTTTTTTGCTTACTCACTTTGCTTTTTCTTTTGCTTTCGCTTCTTCTTTGCTTTGTTGTTTGTTCACTTGTTTTGTTCGTATGTGCATGAAACCATGTATGACTCTTGGAACAAGCTAGGTAAAGTATAAGAGGCCTTGTACAACTATCACTACTTGGTTATCTGTCATCCTGCCTCTGTATGAAGAACTTGTTAGTTTTAGTCCATGATACGTCGAAGGAAAATACGTACTGTTTGAAGTGAACCTCGGTGAAAACACAACACTTACGTGCTAACTAGTGTCACCTACTCTAGTCGGTTGTTTTTGGGTTAGCCCTTGTCAGCTCAGTCAAGTAGAGTAAGGTGAGGAGGAAAACCTTAACAAGCACGTTAGAGGTATATAATAAACTATTTCTCTAAAGGAACAACCTCTTCCGCTCTTAATAAGTCGGGATCCCTCTTCCACCTCTGAAATGAATAAGTGCTATGCACAGTTGTGAAAATGAAAAAATAAAAAAACAAAAAATGAAAAAAATGAAAAATTGAAAAATTGAAAAATGAATAAGGTGAAAGAAGAGAAAGGCTTCCTGTGTAGAGAGGTGATGCAAGTAACTCCGTCAAGGTACTGACCAGGCTCGCTAGAAGCAGAGTGATGCTTGTGTTCCTACGTGACTTTGCTGGGGTACTGTCCAGGCTTGCTGGTTGCAGAGCAACACCAGAGATGAAACTAAGACTCTGACGATTATATTTCTTGTGCACCAATATACCCCTCAACCACAATCGAAACAACTATGTTGCCTTCGCTTGGAATGTGTGTCAATCGACCAAGAGTTTGGCAGATGCTACATCTTACAATCAGCTAGTGTGAAACCAAGATGAACTAAGAACTAAACAACACTTCTGAAGGTGTTAGACTTGTTTTTCACGAACAAGGTCAATTTAGAGAGCTGGAGTTCTACCATTGTGTCACCAAGTGTTATAATGACTACAACCACGCTCGAAAATTTTTCCTTAGCTTCTTTTGGAGCCTCCCTACCAACCTTTCACAACATCATGTTTTGCTTCGTTAAGTACAAAAACTTGAGTGATTTTCTTCCAAAAAGGAAGCTTGTCTACCAGAGCTTGATGGATTCCCCTTATAGGTTGTTTCTTCAGACTTGGTCCAGCTGCAAGTTGAGCAACTCCTTCAATAAATTGCGCAATTCTAGAGGGAAACCAACCTTCCCTCCACAAATTGCGTAATTATGTCTGGCATCCTACTGAGCTCCAGAATTGCGCAATTCTTCCAGTTAGGCTTCATCCAGAAAATTGCGCAATTCTTCCCAACAGGGTTACTCAACCCAAGAATTGTGCAATCTTGGGTAGCAGTCAGTTGCTCTACCTAGAAATTACACAAATCTCCTGGCCATTCAGCCCAAGTCCCTTCCAGAAATGCGCATTTTATCCCAGCAGTTGAGTAGCCTCTTGCATGTGCAGTTGGGTTAACCAGTTCCACCTGGGACCAAGGAAACTTGACTTGCATGCATGGCTTGATTTTTCCCATAATAGCAAAAGGCAACATGAAAAATCATCCCTTGATTCAGGGAGATATTTTTAGCAGCTGTAGGTTACATGCAAATATCATTTTAGAATCTTTCCTCCAAGTGTCACTTTTTTCTAGATTTGTGGCATGGGCGTCATGAGCCCAAGCTTATCTATTTGACACATCAGAGCTCATTTCTTCATATTGATCTTGGAGCTCTGACATCCCATAGCAGATCCAAGTCTCTTTGACACATCCATCTCATCTATTCATGGGTAAGTGGTCTCAACTTGTCTTTTAAAACATTTCTGTCGCTTTTTTTGCGTTTTCGCTTGTATGAGTGTTGTTTGCTTGATTTCTTTGAGCGCTTGTTATCGTTTACATGCATACTAGATTTTACTAGCACAATTTCAATTTTCGTTACTCTCTCACTATTTTCGCATGCATGAAACTGTTTTGCACGAACAGTCGCCGATTCGGAAACACACTTCACCCATGTGCATGTTGTTCCATTTTATGAATCTTTCATTCATTGTTTGCATGCAAGATCATTTGCTTTTGTCTACACTCAGTATTTCCATGCATTCACTATCACATTTTCTTTCAGTTGCCCATCAGTGGGTCTGGGCAACCTTCACCCGCACTCTGCCTCACCAAGACAATAGTGGCTGTTGGCCGAAAAAGTTGTGTAATGTAGTCACTGAATTTGCAACCATTTCCAACTGAAATTACGCATTGCACAATTCCAACAGTCAGCAGTCAGCCTAGATTGCGCATTGCGCAATTCCAGTAGTAGTCATGCCTCCATGACATCCAAAAATACCTTTTGCACAGTTCTAGTAGCCAGTCACTCAACCTTCCAGAAGAAATTGTGCAATCTTTTCCTATCATTCTCTAGGTATGTGTTATGTCGTTCCTCCAATTTGCTTTGGTTTTCGCTGAAAAATTTCTTGCCATGCATGTCGCTTTGTCTCCAGATCTAGCAGTTGCCCATTTGCCTCCTGACAGTTCAGGATCAATGGCCTCCAAGGGAGCAGGATCAAAGGACACTGATGGAAGTGCAGCTGCAGCAGTGTTGAGCGAGTGTCTGCAAGTCTACCGATCTATGAAGATACCAAGTTGATTCTAGACAAGGACATCAAGCTGAAATGGCAATAGGTCAATGATGCATTTACAGGCACATTTTGGGAAGACCTTGAAGACCGTCAGGTATACATGAATATTCACAAGTCCGGCTTGTACCTGATTTCATGCAGATACCCCGTGTTCCCATGTGCGGACATGATACACGAGATCGTCTCACACACTTATCCCGAGACGATGACCTTGAGTAGTGTCAGTAGGACAAAGATTGCAACCTTCAGGGTAGAATATTATGATGAGATGTATCAGATGTCAGAGCCCGTAAATATCATGGAGACTCCCTTCAAATTACCCAACAACAATGCCAACCCCAGAGACATTATGAAAAACTAGGTAAAGGAGCCGGCTAGATTTAGGATGACACCTAACCATATCTACAAAAGGAAGATACTACAAAAGGCGTATCAATACTGGTCATATTTGCATGTCGATTGTATGGCCAAGAAAGCACGGAAACCTTCCCATAGAGTTGGGTGATCACAGTAGACCAACTAGCCAAAGAAGGAAAACCATACAATTGGTCCGACATGTTGGCTCATCAGCTGAAAGAATAGGTAAAGAGGGCTCGACAACCACCCAAAGGTATGCAAGCAGAGATCTACATGTCTGCCTATATCTTGGATGCAATCTATTCCCGACAAGAGTTCCCATGCTTGAAGTGGGCATGGTCACCGGTGAAGACTGCTGTCAACACTTATTGTAAGTTGTTATCTGAATGTAGCTTAAGAGGATTTATCACACAGTTGTCCGATCATTTTGTCACCCTAGTTTACAAGTTGATATTCGAATATGATCCACCCTACATGTCGAAGGAAACAATAATAGACATACTTGATTGGTATGCCTCACCATCCGTCACCTTCATATGTATGTACAACGCGGAGAAGCCTCCGCATGTTCTATTGAAGTTTTCCTTGGACATACTCATCATGCAGGAAGTAGCATATCACATCTCGGCAAGATTGATAGCTAGATTGCACCAAAATAAGAAGGCACCTTGGCCGCTCTTTTATTGTAGATGGGTTATACGAAATCTAGAGTTTCAAGAAAGCAGATGTCGAAGCATAGTAGATGAAGAAGTACCCATTGGACCTTCGAAGTTACAATCCACATGACCCACGTTGTCTTGTGAAAGATCACTGCACGAGAGTATATCTCAACTGGATCCATGGGGCATTTCATTAGGGGAGGAGGACCCATGGAGATATTGCTACAATTTCTATAGACCCAATGAACAGGTTGGCTTTGCTGTGGAATGCTTAGCAAAGCAATGTGAAGTAGTATCCCGGAGAGCACCAGAAGCAACAACAAAAATAGAGGAGAACATACCAGAGCATGACAAGGGAAAGAGGAAGATTTTCGATCACATGGAGGAAGAGAAAAGATGTAAGTTCTGAGTAGATCCACTTGTAGAGAAAGAAGCTATCGCTGTAGAGGTGAAGAGTTAACAACGCGGTAAGAGAATCATGCAAAGGCAGAGGGAGAAATGAAGGATGGAAGGGAGAGAGAAGGAGTTGCATGAGTTGAAGGAGCAACTCCGGAAGGAACAAGAGCTGCACACACAAGAGAGCGAAGCACATCAATAATAAGTACAACATGGGGCGCAACCTATGCAGACAGATGAAACAACACCCATACATGTAGTAAACTCATTAAATAGCTGGCATCAGGCGAGCAGGGTGAACCATTGTAGGAGCATAACTTTTCTTGTGAGATAGAGAAATCACTTCAACAATTGGTTACGAATATGGAGCAACAAGAATTGGAACACGACATCGATCTCATGCCTCATCATCAAGAGGTCAACTTACCCGCTTCACCACTTCACCACATCTAGAAGATGAGCAAGTATCAAGTGACCAAGAAGGCACTGAGATCCTTGGAGATCAGCTAGAAGGAGAGATGCAACATCTCATTCGACGAGTCTCAACATAGAGTTGTGTAGTCTTGCAAAGTGTCGAATCCAGATGATCATACATATCCTGCACAAGTTGAGGAATGAGTGATCATGCCTGACATGCGCAAACATCCAACAACCTTGGTCGATGCCACTAGAACATATGCCGAAGCCACTAGCTCAAGTGTTTGTTTTCTGATAGTTGAGAATGAGCGAATGGCTAAGGAGCTACAAACGGCCAAGCAAGGAGGAGAGTTGGTGACAATGTCCGCCCAAGCAGAACTGAAGAAGGCAATACTAGATGAAGTATTGTCCCTTGATGCAGTTATACGGTCGTTGTATTCCAAGTTTGGTACCTTGCATAAGGCAGTTTTCCATCTCAATGTATGGCAACAACAATGTGCTAGAAGAGCCCGTATCTTGTCGAGCGTGCATGCTGTTGTCGATTACATGCAAACATGGACGATGAGATACAAGGGAGCCCCACTTCACTTGCCTAAGATGATGAAGCCCAAAGGGGTCGAGCTGAAGGCACGCATCCAGAGTCAGATCCAGAACTATGAAGAGATCTTGCAGCTCATCACTAGTTTACAGGCTTCCCATGCACATGTATTCAAGAGTACGGATGTTGTGTTGCCTGCACATGCGATCCCATCTATTGGGACTCTCACCCAGGCGAAGACAAAGGCATAGGTCCAACTAGAGCTTGACTCATAATTTGATGAGTTGATGTGCATTGCCACCAGCCCAGACTTTCCCATAAGTGCAGACATCATGCACAATTATGTTGTTGGGCCGGTCGCATTGAAGACACTGATGTGTATGCTTTTAGACGAGTTGGATAGAGGAGCTTGATCAGTGTTCCCGATGCTATGGAGGCAAGAATTAGGTTCCAGAAATATGTCACCTTGGAGCACACAGACACCATCGCAGATTACTGGTCTTGGCATCAGTATGCTACTGTCAACCACAATGAAGATGTTGAAGAGTTGGTCTTCCAACAGTTGTCTGAGTCATAGTGATGTCTAGAATGGCTTGCTTAAGCCATTTTGTCTCACATGGGTACATGTGCATTGTAATGTAATGTCTTGTCAAGCGTAAGTCAAGTGTCGATAGTTGGATGTAACAATCATAGAGTAGATGAAGAGTCATAAGGGTAGATGAACTGTCACAAAAGGGAATGTCAAGTGTCACCCCATCCTTTGTTATAAATAGTTCCTCATAACTCATTGTAGAGGCTTTTGGTCAGCCAAGATTCCAATAGGACTATCTTAGAGAAAGCTTGGACAGTATTGTAATGACCCTTGGCTTCTCCCTTGCGCAAAGCTAGTACATCTCTTTGGAGGAGCAGGCCATTGTGGTTGTAACGTTCCGCTGTTAGAACTAGTGGTTGGACATGGCTGTATTGTATGGCTGGAACTTACACTTCTTAATATAACAAGAGCCAACACGTTTCGTGCATATGTTTTATTGTATTCTATGCTATCTGGTTTACTCTAAATGATATATGTATCTGTTTTCTTACACATGCATCTATAGCTTTCTGTGTATGTGTGTATGAATCTTTCTGAAATGTGATGTTGGTTTAACCATCAATTTGGATTGTTAGCTAACTTTCTTTCCAGTTTGTGATGCATCTTCTCTTGTGTGTTCCCTTCCAAGCCGCGTGCTATCACAGGTTTCCAAGGGGCGCACTCACCCAAATATCCGTGTGTTCGAACTGTTCATGCACCTTCCTTGTCTTACTGTTGCTGTCACACCCTTGCTAGCAACATAGTCATCTTACTTGCCTTTGAGAGAAATTGTGATCAAGGCATTACTGTACGACCCACTGCTAGGACTCCTACACCAAATGGTATGAGGTCTAATTGGGACTTCTTACTAGGGAGATCCCCTGACATGTTGGCAGGTCCAACATCGCTAACCGGATCCTACCTTTAATTCTACACATATGAAAAAGAAACTAGAAAATAAATTAGAGACAACCATACTTTGGAGTGACCCCAAACCAAAGAGGATACGTGGTTCTTCACTCACGTCTGACTGTCTTCTCCTCCTTCTAGTTGCCATGCAACTAAGATCACACAATTTTTTTGTGAAAGCAACTATTCTATAATACCTTTAGCATCTCCTCGGTAATGACGGTAAAAATGTTGGTGGAATTATATGTATTCTAATTCCAACATTTAATTTTCGTATCCAGGATCATAAGACTTAGAGATGTGAGCATAGGAAATGTAGGATTAGAGCCTATTCTAGCCTATGCTAACAATTAACACTAAAAATAACTAATTACTAAGCATTATAACCTGTTAGTGGATTGTGGTACTCTAATTATTATCAGGTTTTCAACCACAACAATGTTCATGTGGTTTTATATATGTAGCTTATTAGGTATTGAGACTTTAGCGGTTTTAATCCTTTCGTGATGAAAACCATTAAACATGTTGCAGAAAAGTAAATTCTGACAACTATAAGCAAAAGCATGCAAGGAAAATATTTTGCGACAACTATAAGTAAATTCTAAATCTTGAGTCTTCACTTTGTCTGGTTGAGTAACTTCACCAAGAACATATTCCATGGCTTGACTTTCTGTCAGTATCAAGTCAATCCGCTTCTTCCATGTAAGGAAGTTTATTGACCCAACGAGCTTGTTGCTTTCCTTGCAAAATGTAGCCATATGATATGTAGATTGAAACATAGAGCACAAAATGGTACTTATCAATTCGAGTGTCCTTATTGATGATGTCTCCAACTATCTTGATGCTTTTAAGACCTTCAAAGAGACTTCAAAGTTTCCCTAGAATGATGAATTCTAGGATTCCTTCAACAACAGTGTCTTCAAACAACTTAAAAGAGTGGATAATGATCCCAAGATTATTTTTTGTTTATTTTCCTTCAAAGATGTTTTCTAGCGAGCCTTCCAAGAGAGAGAGATCAAAATTATTTCTCAAGATAGAGCAACCTTACCTCAAGATGTTCCTTTAAAAGAAAAGATCCCTTAAGATAAACAAATGTCCTTCTTTAGATGATGAGGCCTTTACCAAGAGATTGATAGAGTAATATTTCTTCCTTCAATGAGAGCTTGATCCTTCTTGAGATGATAAGGTATTCTACATTATTCCCTTCCTTGTGTCCCTAGAAAATGATTCTTTTTCAATAAATAACTTTCCCTCATGTCAACATGATGATCTCCAAGATGCCTTCTCTTCTTTACCTTCACTCATATACCATGATGGAAAATATAGTATGGAAACTATTTAAATAGTTCTCCTTATCCTTGATAAAAAATTGTGAGCTTATGCTATATTCTTTTATTCTTCATGATATATTTTCATGAAACAATTATCAAGAGAAAAAACAATAATGAGAATGGACACAAGAAGTAGGCTCCAAACCAGGGAAAAACCCCTCCAAGGGGAAAACCCAAAAGAATCTCTTCTCTTCTTATAGAATCTAATAAAATGAGAAAACCAAGACAAAAAGACCAAAGCCAAGGCCTCCTCCCAGCACCAAGTCAAACCCTCTAACTATTCCTCCTTCAAGCAAGCACTAGTAAAAAAATTTAACGAAACTCAAATTTCCTCCAATCTGCGTCCAACCACAGTTTCAACCCTTTACTTCAAGTCTGCAATTTCGACCCCCAACAGACTGCGGAAACCATAGATTCCTTACGCGTGTGAGATAAATTAGGCTTCAAAATCATAATTTTGGATTCTTCTTGAGATGCTTCCTTCTCATAGACCTCACTTATTTTCTTATTTTATTCTTGCTTGAGATCTAACTAAAAAAGTGTGTACAATGATTTGAACTCTCCTCCTATATATAGTCTTATCATGACGTCGGTTAGCCCTCTCCTATGTCGACTTGTTTCTGGCAGGGCCAACTTGGTCTTGGAGGTATCTTAGGCTTTATAGACTCAAAAATAATTTATTTTACATGTTACAAATTTCCAAATAGAGTCTTATACAAATGATAAAGTCTCTTGACTCAAGAAAAATATCCTTTTGACTTGACAAACCCTAGGAGCATGAAATGCACGCTTGACCTAGATGAAAATTTAACTAGAGCATGAAACTCATGCTTAAAAATTATATAGATATATATATGCACACACACACACACACATGAGTACAATGACAATTATGAAGACCAAAACAAGTTACATTTTCCAACAGTTGGTTTGCAATTTCCAACAATAGTTTTTGGTATAAAATTATAGACTCTATCGCATAGAGAGCTAGGTTGAAAACTATTAATTGAATCACTTAGGAATCAAATAAGAAAGATGAAATATTGAGTTTAACTATTTTAGAATTAATTTTTATCTATGTAATTCATCAACTTATAGATCTAGATCATATTTGACCACATTCCAATATTTGTGGAAACAATTTGTTGGAGGGCCATCTAGATAGTGTGTTCTATATTTTCTCATTGTAAAATATAATTATTTTAACTCTTCTTTCCTAATGGAGCCATCAATTTTCCACCTTTTTCTTCTGAGATCAACCAAGGAGTATATATTAGATTCCTTTGTCTCCTTGGCTTTCAATTTCTGGGTCAATCACGAGTTTCATTTTTTTCTATCCTCCTCTTTCATCACCAATTCAATGTTTAAATGGCCTCAATACTCTTTAATTATTTTGATCCACTTTCATTGTTTTGTAAGAAAGTTGTGTTGATGTCTCCTTTTAACTATCTAAGCATTGATATGTGTTTCCAAAAACCTCTTACTTCATTTCCACATCAAGACTCGATAGGCCTCATTATCCTCTAGCAATAACTCCATTATTAGATCCTTGCTTTGTCAGGTCTTGTTTTGCATCCAAACTCTTTTCCTTGATGGCTAGAAACTGAGATTGTATGTCATTTTGTAGACTTCATATATTACATATGCACACAATCTTAACGAGAATGGTATTCAATTCCTTTCCCATTCCTTATCTATCTAATAATTTATCAAGAATCCGTTATGGTTAAATTCATCATCCAGTGATCCTCTTCTTCAATCTGGAATTGATATAACTGTGTCAATTGGTGAAGCATTATAATTTTGGTTCACATATAAAAATATGTAAAATAGTCTATGCTTCATGTTATGAAACGATTTGAATACTTGAAAGCCGAGTCACTATGTTTTTCAATGGATGTGACTTCACGTGATGCTTCCCTTTTTGTAGAACTAATGTCCCTAACCTTTATATTATCTTATGCTCATTATTTCTAGTGATACAAGTGTTGCTTTGGAGCTTTTCATTCTGATATTTTGGGTGATAATTTGTTCTTGGCATTCTTTCATGTGTGATAGATGTTTGTCTCCATGTGGTTTCCTTGTCATGTTAACTGGGTTTTTCAAGGATTGGGGGCCTCGTGTCAAAATATAGAGCACAAGTTTCAACACAACATATCAATGGATATGGAACACTAAACATATTTCTTCATGTAAACTAAGAATCACACTTCTCATCATTCCCTTCATTTCTAAATCACACTTTGTTGATGATGTTGTTAGTGTCATTTTTTTCCGCTTTCAAGAATGATTTGTTTTCCTCTTTTATCTTTTCACAAATTTTTTTCCTTGCTTCCTTATTTGTTTTATTAATTACCTCACCTAATAAATATCTTCTCATTCTCTACTATATATGATACTAAAGGGAACTAGTTGAGTATCCGGTTTTAAAAAAATTCAAATCATAATGTATTTTTCTAACATCTTGAAATTTTCTACAGCTTCTAAAGAGTTTCCAGAGCTTATGAAGAGTGCATTGCTTGTAAAATTAGAAGGTAATCTAATTAACCAAGAACATTACATGGGGATTCAATGTTTCAAAATTTTTTGTAAGAGACCAATCCATGAAAGTTTTCTAACCCATTTTCCACCTTTTTCTATGCACTTCGTGCAACTCTAGGACCAAGATCATCATTTGGACTAATTACCTTTAGCCATAAGATATGCATGTATGATGTCTAGGGACCTGTTCCAATCCTCAAGCACATTTTCATTCCTCCAAACTTTGATGGTTGAGTATCTCTATAATTGAAATATACACTGCGTTTGTTGTCTTTTTTAGCTCTTGTATGCGTATGGACATTTGTTTCTTTTTTTATGCAATTTAATTATTATTTTGTTGTAATGATTTAAATATAGTTGTAAGAGTTTCTTGAGTTATTGGTGTGTGAAATTTATCACTGTCAGTTTCAAAAATTCTTGAGCTACATTACTGGTTTGATTCTTTTGTCTAGGTTTAGAATTACAAAGACTGCATTGTGGCAACAATAAAAAAGTTAAGGTCAACAACCTCCTAGGAAAGAACTACAGTTGCAGGACAAGGAATAGATGGTGTACTTTTTGGTGGAAGAAGATTTGGAGTGACAATGGTTTCTCTTATTAGTTATCTAGGATCAGAGTATAGAAATACGTTTTCATTAAGTATATTTACTAGAAACCGTGTTTCTATGGGTATTTTGACCTTGAACTTACAATTTTTATACATAAAAAGTATATCTTCACATCCACTTCATTCACCTTGTCGTTAACTAGCCCTTTACCCAATATGATAGACAACAAGATAGGGTTGGTAACCCTAATTTGGAAAATTTCTACAACAATGGTCATTTCTTTCTCCCCCCCCCGAACTATGGAGATTGAAAATTAGACACCAAACGTTATGGAAAGTAATATGCCAACAAGGGTGAAGATGCACTACGTGCATTGATTCTATAATAGACTCCATTTTACAAGGATCTGGTAAGTCTGTTTCAAATCTCTGCTTGTTTTCAAAGTTGGTTGATGTTGATCTTTAAGATCAATATAGACTAATATGAATTTCACAGGTTGTTGTGGTTTTTCAAGAAAGTGTCTACATTGATATCTTTTCTATTAGAAATGAATACATAAACTTGGCTTCACTCAAGCTTTTGAGCATTAAAAGTGGTGGTTTGTTGTTTTTATATTCAAGCATCGATGATTCACCACTTCCTTAGGATTTGTAAGCAATTTGCGTGTGCTACTGTATAAATTTTTCCATAATGGTGCTTTATTTTATTTTGTCAATTCCTTCTTTCTTTAAATATTCTTTTGTAAAATCACTCCTTGTAGGATCTTATACTATTATTAAGGAAGTGATTTCTAGTATAATTTCCAATGATTTTCTTATGATTTGTGTTTTTGTGTGCATCTCCATCCTACCAAAAACTGAATGGTCAAACTTGTTTGTACTACAATTTCGACATGTATATTTTCCTTGAAAGGTGAATTTAATTAATATATAAACCTCTTGTCAAACCTCACTATTTTATGGAAGGTTGTTATGACCAAGGAAACCTGACCTTATATAAATGTTATGCATCTATTTCTTGACCTAATTATTTACCATCTTCATTTGCAGTTACTAAGATGACCACTATTAACAGAGACTTTATTTATATACATATCATCCAAAAAACTAAATAAGGATTCTAACAACAACTTGGAGATGAACAACATTGGTAAATGGATTTCATACACATATTGAAGGTGAACTATCTTGGTAAATGGAGATATATACATCTTGAAGGCGAACTATATTGGAAATTGGAGATCTAATTTGATATATAAAAATTTAATTGGTGGGTTACAAAGTTGGTAACATATTTTTATATATTCATGATTAAGAAAGTGTTGTGCCTATTCTAGAATGGATAAATTACTTCATAATACCTTTATATCTCACATAAATTATTTTGTTGGTAAGAGCGATCCTAGCTAAAAGTGGATCATGAGCCCTAGTTCAAAGTTCGACTTCAAACTTTAGTTTTGGTGTACACAATGTAGTTCTTATGTTGTTGTTGTAAATAGAAACTTGGAAACACTCTCCAATTTGAAGCATAAAATGTGAAAAGTCACCCCTAATTTTGTATTTATAGATGTATTGGTGAGTTGACTTTGCTTTGATTTCGAAAGTCACATGAAATAAGGTAGTTTTTTACTGAGTCTAGCTTGACTTGATGAGTAGTTGCCAACAAGTCAGTTTTGACCTTGTCAACACAAATTTGATTAGGTTTTTATAAGATTTGGAGGAATGGGTCAAATTGAATGGACATTTTGGCAGGTCATTCAGATTAGTGATTTAGCTAGGTTTGGTAATTATAAATTAGAGTTTCCTTTTTTACTTTTATTTTTGGGGGGCCTCAAGGCATTGTTTTTTCAGATTTGTTTATGCAAAATTGGTTTGTGTTGGGCTTGGCTAGTTCTAACTTTTTTGGCTTGAATTAGGTTAAAATAATGTCAATTTCGATTTAGGGTTTAGTTTGGACCTGTTAGAGCCTAGATTTGCTTCAGGCTGAAAAGGAAAGGTTCTAGGTCCACATTAAACTACGATCAGCCTCGTAGTTAGCCCTACGAGGACAGGAGAGGGCTCTCTTCGAGTCAAACTCAGCAAAGATATTCGATGGGGCTCGAGATGACTGAAATAGAAGCTGATGTTAGGCTAGATATAAAGTATGAGGGTTTGATTTGAGTTTTTAGGAGTTTTTGTGTTGAAACAAGGAAAGGCAAATCTGGGCTTGGGGATTGAGGCACAGCTTTTGCAGAGGTCTGAATGGGGCAAGGAAGGCGATTGTCTTGATGTTTTTAAGGGGAATGAATGGGTAGATCAGACTGGTGAGGAGCTAAGGAGAGCAAGAAGGTTTCAAGTATTCTCCTTAAACAGGTTAAAACATTGAAAATCAAACAAATTTAAAGGCAGAGCATAACAATCTATGGATTCTACCTTAACACTTCATTTGTTCAATTGCAGAAGATGAGAGAAGGAAAATGATAACACATAACAACTTACAATTACTGAGAGAAGCACACCATCAAAACATAAAGCCACATGGATCCCAAACAGTGCTGCAAAACCTTGGTCTTTCCTTAGCCAAAAATGCAGAGAAAATATGTACAATGATATGCCAAAGCAATCCCAAGTGTCCAATCCCAAGTGTACATCATATAGACTAGCCCAACCCATTCCCATGCCTCTAGGGGTCTAGCTCATCAATCTAGGAGCTGTTTCAACCAATTCTAAACCAAGCACTGAAATCTAGGCAATCAAAACAACTTGCCTCTATAAGGTAGGAAACTGATTATTAAATTTTCACTTTTTAATGAATGAATCCTCTAGAACAAGTAAAAATATGCCAATATTACATCATGATCCTTCAATTACACCAAGATATATCAAAAATTACATCAAGAAGCAAAACTAGTCAAACTGGCCGAATTTCTGAGCTGGAAGATGAAAAATTGGGCAAAAATCCTTTGTGCACTGCGCCAAATCCTGTATGCATTGCGCCACTCTGAGGCTGAATTTGAGGCACTTCCTGAAGTCCAAATTGAGCCCAAGATAGCTTGTTGGAAAGCCTTGTCTGTCTATTTTACAACCCAAGTGGAATTTTTCAATTTGGTGTCCATTTGCCCCTCCAAAGCTGCAATATCCCAAGGTTGCTTCCTGTGTGTCAAAATAGGGGTAGTGAGGTCATTTTTTGAGTATTTTTTGACCTTTTGGGGACTCAAAATTTGCCCAAACTTCTTGGCCATGCACCAGTAGTCATGATTTTTCATGCCAAATCCAGAAATGTAAACTTTTTGTGATTTAGAGCTCCCTAGAAAAAGCGCGTGCCACGTGGTGCGACGCATAGGGAGGCAAAACCTGTTTTTCAGTGCAAAATTTTCAAAAATGCAAAAAATTGCTCGAAATTTCTTGAAATTTGGGCTGTGCCTTCTCTATCAAGTGTCATGCTAGGCTAAAGAGGCTTCGACCAATATCTGAAGGCGATCATGCTCCTTTTGCCTCTTTTGCTTCTTTATTGCCTTAGTTTTGCCTTTAGATTCCTTATTCGTGCCTTGGCACTCATATTTCACGCCCTGTAATGGAAATCCATGTGTCTCATCAATGCCTTGTCCTTGTAGGCCTTTTCCAACAGTCTCTCTAGGTGGATGCTGATTCTCTCGAGCCAAGACTCTCGATCATCATTAATCACTTGCTCCAATGAAGTGAGCTTAATCCTCCTCTGTTGGGTAGCTTGGCGATTCTCGCGGATGTTTTGCAACTCCATGATCTCCTACTGGTGTTCGAGCTGTTTATT
Source organism: Pinus taeda (assembly GCA_000404065.3). Classification (NCBI taxonomy): domain Eukaryota; kingdom Viridiplantae; phylum Streptophyta; class Pinopsida; order Pinales; family Pinaceae; genus Pinus; species Pinus taeda. The sequence goes on along the minus strand of APFE030481640.1, from coordinate 69,864 downwards.
CCTCTGCTCTAAGTATTTGATGATCCATTTAGCCCTCTCCAAGTTGAGGGATAAGGCATTGATCTCTGTCTGCTGCTCCTGAATGACCTCTCTAAGATGTGCACTTTGCGGGGCCATGTCAGTATCGTCATCCTGAATGAGAATGAAGTCAGTCTCTCGTTCACCTGAAGGCCCCTCATCCTGCATTGGCATCTTACCTTTGTCTGGTACCTGTGGTGCTGATGTCGGAAGCGAGGCCCCTTCCACTCCAGATGGAGATAACACTCGCTCCGCTGCTGTAAACAAATGTCTAGTGCCCCTCTGATATGTGATGAACACAGGCACACTAATGGTCTCATGGCGTTCATACTGATGACAAGGTCCACCTATCTCATGCCTAACCTCTGAAAACCCCTGTGAAGCCCTGAAGAAATCACGGGAGATGAAGTCATCCCATGTGATGCCCTGTAATCCAAGCTGATGAACAACCAAAATCTTGATGAGAGCAACATGGAAAATGCTGTTGAACTGCTGCTCAGGGGTCTTGTGCTGCACAAGGGCGATCATCCTCTCTATGTTTCGGCATATGAAATATGGGATGTTCATCATTCGTACCCGAGTGAAATGCATGAGCAACCTGATGTGATAAACATATACTCGGGAGAAGCGACCTTCACAACTAAAATACTTCATGATTAATTTCATTAATGGAGCATATTCATATTTGAGATATCGGAATAGGAACACCCTCTTGAGATGCCTCAAGAAACCCGGTTTAACATATGGCTCATAATGTTGCCGGTCAATCTTCTACTTCTTATTCCATGGTTCTCCAATGTTAGGCATGTCGGTGGCCAGTGAGATAGATTCTGGTGTAAGTGTGAAGGTGACACCAGCCAAAGTAACCTGATCTCCTTGTAAATGCAGTACGAATAGACGAGCCAACTCATGATGAAATTGAACATTGGCCACCTTCTCACAAAACTCATAGCATGAATGGAACCAGAAACAAGAGACAACAAGAGGGCAGGCCTGCAATTCTGTAAGGGTGGTCGGTTCTTCTCTGACATGTCTGCCTCCTTTATGAGGCCTCCGGGGTGCATGTTCTTCCATGGGAGAGTCACTTTGAGTTTCCACTTCATAATCAGAAGAATGCTCAGATGCCATGACAGCTGTACAAAATACCTTGAGGAAAAGATGCTGCTGTATATGAACTGTGCTTGGATTTCTCTTTAATGATGTATGAAACTGTTGTGTTGTAATGCAATATAGTTGGATTCTGCCACCAAGGGGAAAAAGGGACTATTAGGAAGGGGAAAACAGTAAGGGATTAGGGGATATTAGGATAAATTTTATTAGGGAAAGGAGGAGGGTTTGAGGGATTTTATGTATAGGGTTAGGAGATTTTTTTTATAAGGGCTAGGGTTTGGGTTTTGGGATTTGAGTGTAGGAAAGAAAATGTAGGATTGATGAGCTTAGTGGGGGGGTAGGAAATGATGAAACAAGGGAGAATTGGGGAAGGAGGAGAGTCCTTGGCGCCAAAACAAAGATTTTAGAACCCATAACAATTTTCCTTTGAGGCACTTTAGAGGTAGGGTTTGGATTTTTGTTTCATTCATTAACATCCATAAACCAACATTACTCAGCACAAAAATGGATGAAACATGTAGATGTCGACCCTACCTGGCAAATCCACGCAAATAAATGGCAATTTGGGAGAAATTTCAAACGTTTTCAAGTTGTAGACTGTATGCGCCGCGCCAAGAACCCAGTGCGCCGCGCCTGTTTAGAATTACACTGGGCAACTTTTCCCAGTGCGTCGCGCTGGCCTTGCATGCAATTTCACCCCAAAACACGCACTTGCTCACCCAATTCACTTTGAAATGCTTCTCTTTGACCTTGGCATGTAGAATAACATTGATCTTCATGGCAAAACCTTTATAAAGACATTGATTTGATTTTTGGTTCTTCAAAACCCATTTTTGTAATATTTTGGTTTTTGGCACTTTTTTCACAATTAATACAACCCTGTCCTTTTGTTTCCCCCTTTATTTTGGCTTCGAATGATGAATTTCTTGGCAATTTTTTGCAGGGACAGTGGCATGTTTTGACCAAGGAAGACCAGGGCTGCACCTGAAGAATTCAAGAACTGATTTTTTTTTTGAAAATTATTACAAAAAATGAAATGTCGACTTTTCTTCAAAACAAAGTTTTGAAGAACAGTCATAATCGATCCATATGATGATGAAAATCTTTGAAAGGAGAACTTATTAAGAACCTCCCTCAGGTCTACTAGCTTTATTGGACATCTTGAAGACACAACTTATGAAACCCTAGACCTAGTGACTGAAAATAACTCTTTCTAATCAAAAGACTAAATCAGGGTTGTAAGTGACTCAAAAATTTGATTTAGACGAATAGACCTGAGCTAGCAGTGCAAAGCATGAGGGGTGATGAATGACTAAACCCTTCCGTCAGATTATGGCATGCCCCTAGCGGAATGCAACTGAGTGAAACAAGCGAGACACCTAAAAATGAAATGAAATAAAGAGAAATGATCTCTGACGGAGGGATGTAAAGACCAACTCTAACAGGACCACAAAAATTCTAGTTTAAAATTATTGAACCTAATAACACTACTTCCATCAGAACAAGGTAACCTTAAAGTTTCACCTCCCTTCCTCCTAAAAGAAGGTCTGCCTTAGTATTTTCTTGTCTAGTATTTCAATGGGATATGTTTATATGAGTGATATTTAAAGATACATTATTACTAACAATTTATTTAATCCATATGCATAAAAAACCACATAAATGGTGTGACAAGGCCAATACCTCCATTTGTTTACTATAAATTGTGCTCATTTCCATTCTATAAAAGGACTCTATCCACATGCAACATGTGGCTTCACTACCCAATTCTAATTGACAAAGCTAATTATTTTTAATATTGAGGAGCATAATTACTCATTGTAATTCAAGGGAACTTCACCTTGCATTTTTACATAGTGCTAACATGCAGTCAAGTATGTTGAATGTTTTAACATGAGCCTAATACATACTTAGATTGGATCACTAAGATGTTTCCATCCATAGGCCATGCTTGCATTTCCATGGAATAATGGATCAAGATGAAATCTATCAATTCAAAGAATTTATGTAGCATAATGTTTTATTCTTCAATAAACTTTGCAATCTTACCTATATAATTAGACTATTAAGATGACAATATTTTTAGAATATCATCTTGTTTAATTTTGTAAATATTTGGTTTTTTTTTTTTTAAATACTTCATCTCAACGATCTTTTGACGAAGGAGCTCGACATTGTTGGAAGACTAGTTCACACACGTGTTGGTCATATGACGATAGGTAATGTATAACATCATAGAAAAAGAGTGGTTGGTATTGCAAGTTCATAAAAATATGTTTGTTTTCGTCGGTAAAACAAGTCTATTATTTTGTCGATATTCCAACACCTATGCTCAAGGATGTCGGTAGATCGAATCCAACTCTCATCGGTCTTATATCAACGAGTTTCATCAGAGGACGTTTGTTTTTGTCAGTAGACCAATGACCATTATTGTCAATCATGGTGAGACTAGAAAAGCATCCTTCCGTTGGTCTATCAGGAAATAACAAGCATTATAATTATGATGATCATGAAAAATGTTGATAGTATGACTATATCAGAAATGAAGTTTAGTGAAACCTCCTTTTATCATTATAGTGACGAAGCATCATTGCAAGAATGACAATGCGCTATCGAAAATTGGCTCAACTTTTATTAGTGCCACGTGTCACTGCCTCATTGGATATGTCGACTTACCTAGCTCACATTAGAACATTATTGAGTTTTATGGGATGAAAAATTAATGCTTGATATAATGATTCCCCAGTACCCGAAAGCCCAATCATCTAATATCCTGATAACATAATTTCCTCCAATACTTAACAAAAAATAGGATGACATTTTCCCACATGTTAGTAAGTTTTGCTAGTACCATGGTTTTGTTTGATATTGTGAACATCATGATCACTCGATATCTTGATCACTTGACAAATTGATGACCCGATAAGCGATAGCTCAAAATCTCGATCACATGATCTTCCGATGACAAAAAATCTAATAGCCTGATATTTCGATCAATTGATATCCTGATGACCCCACATTTGATATCATGATATCCCAATTAATTGAACCAATGAACTGGGATTGGATAGCCTAAAATATTTATCACCCTATCTCTTAATGACCTGACATTTAATATCACAATATCCCAATCACTTGATCTCCTAATGGCCTAACATTTGGTAGCTCGATATCCCAATCACCTAATCTCATGATGACTCAACATCTAATAGTCAAGAAGTCAATAAATCATAGTTGATAGGAATTTCTCCATTAGTTAGCAGACATTATTAGGGTCTTTTAGTATTGGGATTTTGTTAAATATCATGTACATCCTAATCACTTGATATTTGATAACCTAATAAACTACTATTAGGATATAGATAGATTTTCTGACTTGGCTAATGTTCTAATGTCACAACACAAAAATGTCTTAGCATATGGACTCAAGTCCCTTTTGTCTAAGATCTTGGTCATGACCCCCTTACCAAACCATATGACCATGGGATAGATCCAAAACCTCCAATCCCCAAAAATTTTAAAGGTAGGATTTTGAGGGAATTACAAGCCAATTTCTAAGGGCTAAAATTGACTTCAATAGGGTAAATATTATGCCCAACATCTTCTAAACACCTTAAGATACTCATCACCCTACAAATGTATTTATACCTTCATACCACAGCAATTTAATATGCTTTTGTTCCAAGGATTTAGAAGAGACCATTCTTCACAGTTTACCCCATCTGAAGCCTTCAAACTTTCTCATCCCAAATAATGAAACCTTACAACTAATCAATAGTCCAAGTAGGTATAATTCATGGTCGCTCAATCTCTCAACTAGCCCAATAAAGTCCATGAAAATTCATTTAAAAGTGACATGTGCCCACGTGAAGTCCTTGAATATAATTCCAACTAACTCTAGAGTTCTTTAGTGAATTTTATAACCGTTAACATCAAATGTTTAGTGAAGACATATTTCATCTAACTCCTCACCTTGCAGACCAAGGTATTTCTCTTGTTTGTAATTCGATAACACTAACAAGACCTTCTAATCATAAACAAAAGGGTTTAGAGCTTCCCTAGTTGATCTAAAGTAGACCAAGCACCTTGATTTGAGATTCACGAGAGCCTTTCACAACCAAACAACCATAAAGCCATAAAAAATGATAATGGGTGGTCATCTTTTGTCTTCTCAACCATAACATTTAATTGATAAAGGCCCATATAATCATAAACATTATTAATAACTAGGACTACAAATGTATTAGTCCCTTTCTTTAATTATGAATAACACATCATAAGAGCATAATAAGATCCATAATAGGCATATGAACATTTCAAAACCATCACATTAAAATTTACCATGTCATAGCATAAATAGGCATCACATAGACCATAATGTCCATGCTAGAGACTAGTGCATAAGTATGCGCAGTTTATCAATCACCATTCCTGTTTCAACGATTATTACTTACATCATATATTTGAAGCCTATAGCGGCACTTATTTGATGAAGGTAAAATGATTCTTGTAACTGATGAAGGGTGAGCCACATTCCACCCCACCATGGGCTCAACTATATATTCTATCCTTTACAACTAACCAATGTCTAGCCATAACAAGAAGCCATGAGGCAAATTATCAATTAGCATTACAGGGTGGCATCATGAAGTCCATTCTCCTTCATAAAATCAAGTTGACTAGTTCTATAAAAATCCCCCTAATCCCATAGCCTTCCCATTTGCTTTGTGTGGTTTCTCAACTATCTAAATAGTAAGAACCTATACAACTGAAACTTTCTCTCTTAGGCTACTATAGGTATAGGGATAAAATAATTTTTCCTTCATCCACATAAAATTAACAAGTTCCCGTTAAACCCCAAAGAGCTTAGATCCTACACATGTTTATGGGTGGGTTTTTTAGCTATCTTGCACAACTCAAAGGAATCCCTAGCACTACTCAACACTCTCTTAGTGAATTTCCCTTTTTCTTAGTGCTTGGTGCCTAAATTATTGAGCATTCAAGGCACATCTCTACAAAAAATCGAGTTTGGGAGACTTTTCCTTAAAATTCTTAGGCTAGGATCATATCTATATGATCCTGCATCACATTTCCATGTCTCGGGAGTTGTACTAATCTCCCCTCTTGAATTCACATGCTACTTTGTCTCTTACACACTTCTCTTCTCTGTCTCTATCACACTGCCACCACCAGTACTCATCTATCTTCTCTTTGGATGCTCTTACCTTCCTTCATTGGTTCCTTCCTTGATGAGTTTTGTGTTAGATATTCCCATCATTGTCAGATCAAAAGGTTCTAGTTAGACTCCAGAAGTCTTTAAGTGGAACTTTACACATACCTTGGATCAGATAGTTCGGGTGCATCCCAACTACTTCCATAAATATTGCAGTTACTACATCCTTCCCATTAGATATTTTCGTAGGAAAAATTGACAATCTCAAATATCATGAATATTTGGCTAAGCCAAATAACTTATTGGAATGGATTAATTCCCTAAATCCATTTTATTGGCTTCCCTTCCCCTCTCATGGCTTCTCATAGTTTGTATGAAGGCCCCACCTCTTCATTAGTTATTATTAAAATATAATTACAATTGTTTCAAGTCTTTTAACCCATTTATATTTACTTTCCCATATAGGTACCATTAACATAATTAATTATAATTACAATATCTATGGGGGACTAGACTAGGGATGTTACAATTTGTTTACTATGAGTGTCATTCAACATCATAAAATGTCATCTCAATGCCATAACATGTCAAATAAGCCAAGCACTCTAGCAATAAAGTCACATGTGGAACCATGAATATCTCAACATATCACTATAAAGAACTAGGCAACAAAGGAAATACTTTATGGAAATCCCTCTTTGGTATGTTAATTATGATAATAGGATCATCATGGACATCTTCAAGCACTAGGGTGCTCTAACCGACATCCATCAACCGAGAACAATGTCTTTATGATGTACTAAACAACCAACGATATAATAAGAAAGGAGGCACATTTACTTTGTAAAGAGTGATCATCATGTGTAAAAACAATAGTGTTAGAGATCATCTCATAATCATCAACCAAAACATAGGAAACCACAAATAGGGAACCAACCCATGACCATTAAATAAGGAGAAAATGGATCTCTTCTATTAGGCCAACATTCACTAGATGCAACTTCTACTAAAATTCCAACCTTTTAAAGGTTGGAATCACCATGCTACCTGGCAAATCTCTTAGTCATGTAATGAAAATATCATATGCAAAAACTTAGACAAAATGGGGGATAATATTTGGTTCCAACTTGGGGACATGCGCTCTAAAGGGAAAGTGCATGAGAACCTCAAAATAATGAGGTTTCCTTTGAAATTAATCACATCATGCAAAATTGTGTATTGGGATGGATACAAATCCACATCTTTAGACACCACATATTCATTCTCTTCTTTTGTTTGTAGGTTTTAACCCCGTACAGAAATTACCTGCATACGAATTCTAAATCACAGGAAAAATAAAAATGCGAGAGCATAACACATAAAACACATATACACAGAGATTTCCCACTG
>APFE030481640.1:27778-58243 GCA_000404065.3 Pinus taeda | reverse complement strand
CTAACCCCCCGGTTCACTACGTAGGTTAGTCGTGGAAAGAATATAACACAATCCAACATTGTTCTCTATTATTATTATTACTATTATTGTTGTTGTTGTTGTTGTATGCATACACTATATCATTAAGATTTCAAATTTTGACTTTACAAGGAAAACACATAAACAAACAATGCCCATGACAACATGAAAGCAACAACTAACACTCAAATATTGAACTTATTCATCAATTTAGTGTTCTTAAAGTCTTATTTCCTCCTACCTTACTCTACTTGACATAAAAATGAATGTGCTAGGTATAAATATACAACCAATGAAGCCAATCTAGCACTTCATAAACATCAAGAGTTCTACCCTTGTGTTTGGTTAAGAATTAAAACAAAGACATGTCAAGTACAAAATAATCATGAGTTCGTATAAGAATTACATCACAACAAATCACAGAAGTTAATTCATGAAAATGGATAAGAGCATGAATATCATACTAAAGTTGGCATGTGAACTCATAAGCTTTCTTTATCCATTATTGAATAGGGATATAATATGAAAATTCTAGTGCAATCTTGTTCCAAACAATGTCTTCATAAGGCTAATCCATATGCTCCAAGAAATGGCCTCCTTGGCTTCTATGCACAATATCACTCCTCAAGGCTCTAAATGGTTTCATAATAAATATACAAGATACAACTTTGATGCCTTTCAATAAATATGAACATGATACATGAGATGAGAATTCAAACTTTAAGACAAAAAATCCCCAAATTTAGGACTTCAGTGTTCTACATGTGGCTAGAAACTTTCACAAGAAGTAATAAATTGAAAAAAAATTTCATCCATATTGTTATAAATTAATTAATGGAGCAATGAAATACATAAAATATTATGGAAAAACAAATACAAAAACGCATAAAACAAGAGAGATATAGATATACGTGGTTCACCCAATTTGGGCTACATCCACGGAGAAACAACTAGTCCTTCCTTTGATATTATCCATAAAAATGAAGAGATACAACCTACATCAGATTCACTGTAATTTCCTCTTTGTTCTCACACAACCTCCTCTCTCTCTCTCACACTCAAAATAATAATCTATAACTACAATACAATTCCCTCATATAAATTGAGGGTTGCCTTCTAGGGCAAAAACCCCTAAATTAACATAACTTATACCTTAAAATCATTCACCTAATGAACGACTCAGATTGACTACAAAATTACAATATTTTACAAGGCAACCCCCCCCGCCCCCCCCCCCCCCCACCCCTCCACCCCCTGACGGCTATCAATACGGACACTGTTGTCGCCCAGTTTAGGAACTGGGGTCCAACGTGGCTGAAACCTCTGAATTGAGAAGATAATCAGACTCCACACCCAACACATATATTTCAACACCAAAAACATACTTCTAATGACACATTTAGGAAAAGATAAATAAAAAGGTGGATATAAATTTCTACTATAAAGCAATTTTTTCCTTATGTAACATAAAACCCTAAAAATAATTCTCTAATGCTAATTTTTATACATGCAAATTAACCAAAATATGGAGAAAAGAGTGGTTGGAAATTTTATGTATGTTTATCATCATATAATAGCTCGAAAACGTATAAATCATATGCATTATACATCATAGAATATGGAAAAAAATTATAATGAAGAGGTTGTAATAAATTGGCTCTCGATGGCTGAAATAAATTTGTAGAAATATCTTTCTCATATTGCCCAAAATCTAGCCCCAAGGGTTAGCTCAAATGGTCTAGTTCTTGTTGCTAAGTACCTCACCAATAAGCAGGTGACGGGGTCAATTCTGCTCGATGCCCTTGGGGTTAGGCCCTGCTAGTGTGGTTGGTAGGATATGATACCTTCGGGTTGACATACCTAGATTTTCCCGTAGACATAGTGGCCACCCAGAGTCCGTGAACCACATTTAAAAAATATTGCCAAAATTTTGCATCGTCAGCATACATATCACTGGTCATGCATCATAAAATAACTTTCACTTTTCTTTATTGTGTTACACTTTCCACAAGATGAAAAAGTTGCAATACTAATCCTAGAGCCATCACCATAAATGGCATAAATATGATCTTCATCAAAATGAAAACAACGCCTATCCCATATCTTTATTTTAATACAAAGATGATCACCATTACTCTCAATCTTATGGTTGTCATGCTATTTATCAAATAGGGGTTTCTCTACAAGATCCCCCCTTTCCAAGTCATCCAAGGAAGTATCAAAAAAATTAAAAACTTAGAAATGAGAACAACTCACCAAACCCTTGTCTTCACGTGGAGAAGAAATGGAAGCTTGGATGTTCTTACCATCAAAGTCCTCCTCCTTAATGCACTCATGACGCGGCTCTTTCTCTTTTTCATCCACGTGTTTTTCATGTGCTTGGTATTCAATGGAATCATGAAGTTCTTCATCTTCAAAATATTTATCAACATCCTCTCCAATGGAGCCAAGAGGTGGTCCTGGCTCTACCATGAAAAAATGGGAGTATTGCTCAACCAAAAAGTTTTTTTTTTTATGTACTTTATCCTCCATAGGATCATGAAGTGCTTCTTCATCCTTATGTAGGGTTGTCACATATTCTTTAAAAGTTACTACACACTTCTCTTTGTCATAATAAAGGTCCCAACACTTAAGGAAGATTTTAGATTTAACTTGTATAATATCTTTTCTTTGGTCTACAATAATATTTGATCTAATTGTTTGTATCTCTTTCTAATGAAAATACAACTAACCTTATGAATACATCTTCAGTATTACATTAAGCTTTGAAACAAATTGCAAGAATCATGTGATATGTTGAGTAGTAAAAAGTGCATTACTACCAAACTTTTAATCTTCTTCTCCCAATTAATAAAGGGATCTTATTTGGGTACCTCAAAATTTTTTCCATATTAATAATATAATACAATTAATGAAATTCCAATGGTGCTATATTTCTTCGCTTGAACACATGCAATTTGGTACAATATGAAAATAAGGTGATACTTCATACAAAGCATGTATGGAGTCACCAAGGTGAATCTTCAATGCCTTCGTGATGTTACTTGCTTCACTCTACAATCACAAAGTGTTAAAAAATATAAAAAGAATAAGTAATTCATTTCTTCTAATGGAATCATCGAGGTAATGATATGATTTCCAAATAAATTCCCTCATTAAGGGGTGTAGTTGATCTATACATGTCTTCTAATAAATGGACTTTATCCTTGATAATGACACCAAAATGTTATCACACAGACCATCACTTCTTGAGATAAATCCCTAAAGCTCAAGCAAGGATTTTGTGTAACAAAGAGAGATGTCAATGTCACCTCACTAACCGTATTCTACACTTAGGAAAACTCTCCTCCACCTTAAATGGGGCCTCCCTAGAGTAGGATTGCTAGAACTTGTATGATAAGGTTCAAGGTGAAATGAAGATATTATTTCAACAAAACATTTTTTTACGAATTGATAAAATCAAGTGGATGGAAGAATAAAAGAATAGTGTCCTTCCATTGGGAAATGGGCTCAAATCAAAGATCATATGTGTAGTATTCCTCACCTAGAATATTCCTCAAACCCTAGCAAAAACTCCAACCAAATATGTGCAAATGATATAATAACCCAAAAGTGATAAAATAATAGTGGAACAACATATAATAATGTAAACCGGAAATATAAGCAGTTACACAAGAAATGTAGCGAGAAATGCTAAGCCATTTTATTATACTAAGCAATAAATGAGTACAAGAGATGATTAGATAGATGGCACCTCGACTTGCACAAGGCAAGTGAAGAAATACTCTTAGAATGACAAGAATGGCCTCTCTGTGTGGATGTTGCCGCTGTGCTGTTGTTGCTGCTAGAAAACAAATGATGATTTGGGGCTGCTCCCCTCCTCGGAAAAAGCTGAAACTCTAGAATTGGGCTCTACTCAAGAAACCCAGAAAAACCCAGAAAGATTTCCTGGAATGGCCCCACATTGATCTCCGCCCCAACTGCTGATGCTGCTGGAAATCGAATGAGGATTTGGGGCTGCTCCCCTCCTCAGAAAAGGTTGAAACTCTAGAATCAGACTCTACTCGAAAAAACCCAAAAAAACCCAGAAAGCTTTTCTGAAATGACCGACCCCCGAAAATCACCCCCCTGGGGTTCTGCGCAGTTCCTCAAAGACGCTGATGAAACTGCTGTTTAAATGCTGATGAAACTGCTGCTGAAATGCTGATGAATCTACTGCTGGAATGCCAATGGAAATACCTCGCCCGAGCAGGCACTCGAAGTGCCCCGGAGCTAAGGGTCAGATCTCTGAATAGAGACACTCAATGCACTAAACAGTGCTACAGACTAGCTAAACAACCAATGTGCTCTAAGTCGAAATGACTATCACAAATGCTCATAACCAGAATGATCCAAAATGAGGGGGCTCCTCTCTATTTTATAGCCTCTGCCTCTCACAATCCCTAGGCTCACCTCCTCCTGCGTGATTCCCCTCTTGCCATGTGTCTGCGTGGGCTCCATTTCTGCATCCCCCTTTGGCTCCCTTGGCTCCTCCTTAAGTCACAACGTTGTGCTACTAGGAAGTGAATTTTTATTCTTAAAGTGAGTTATGTCCCCCATCCTCACTTTTTTATTTATAAATAACTATAGAAGGCAAAAATTGGGCAAAAACGAATATTCCAATTAGCCATGGCTAATTAGGAATATTTTAATATGTAAGGCCATCCTAATGTTAAACCAACACTAACTTTTGTTGAAAATTGAAAAAATGTAACTAGAGAGGTTGGCAAAGTAAATGATCACCAACACTAATGAAGATTATGATTATTGAAAACTAAGATGTATGTATGCTCATTCCAAAGTAGAGAAACATGCAATCATAAATATAATCCATGAATCACATAAAGGAAAAAAAATAGTTTGTTAAGCACATAAAACCCCTTATTAAGCCCTAGATATTGAGTTATTACATTCTATTGTTATACAATGATGTAGGCCAAAATCTTTGATTGTACCCTTTTATTATAACTATATCCTTTCTCTCCTAAATATATATACCAAGCAGACTTAGTATTACGATTATATCATATTGCATTTTGTATTGGATTCATTGTAAAAGGAGGTTTTCTCAATCAAAATGGATTGTATTAAATGTTTTTTTATTATCATTTTTAAGGTGTTTGGATCATTACATTTGGTAACAAATCCTATGATATTAGGGTTTTTCTCCTTCAATTTGGACATCATGGATTTTTTGCTAAACTTTTTTCTAGGAATCTTCAGATGAAAAAAGTTTAAGGAGACCGAGGAGAAATAATGAAGTACACGAGATCAAAATTTCAAGTTTTGGTTTGCTATAGTTATGGAGATATTGAATATGGAAGTTAGGGTTTGTGACTAATCCTAAAATCTGTCTCGAACAAGTTGCTTTTTTATTTATTTTCACCATAACATTTTTTTGGGAAGTTTTAGTCAATGAATTTTTGTGGAGACTAAGGAGAATTATCATAGTACAAGTGGTCAAAATTTCATATATATAGTTTATGTGATATATGGTTTGTAACTAATATTGAAATCATTTTTTTTTCTTCAAAGAAATGGGTAAGAGAGTTTTATTAAAAAATAAAGTTGGAATACGGCCCATAACCGTTACATTTCTTCAAAATTACCAATATTCCTTGCAGGTTTAAGATTGAGCACAAAGGCTCAATCTAATCCCTCAAGTGATTACCCCATGATACAAAAAATTCAGTGCCATTCTAGATTTTTTTTTCTAAAATACTCCTAAGATCCAAATATATTTACATTCCATTTTTTACAACTTTTGATCTAATTTTTAATAGCTTCTCGTTTTCCTTGCAAAATATTTTTTTCCCTTCTTTCCCACTAGAATCCATCTCGCATTTTTTTTCTATATCTGATGGATCATCCTTCAATGAGTAAGCGTTTTTATCTTCAGTTTCTTCCTTATCTGCGTAATCTTCCTATTTTCGCTATGATAAACACCCTCCAAAATTTTTCCAGTACTTAAAATTTTTGAGTATACTATGGATCTTGCGATCGGTCATTCCATAGTAACTTCTTAGTCATTCGATGCTTTGTTAAGCCTTTGAGATTGCTTCTGGATCATAAGTGTTGAAGTCACTTGCTCACACATGCTCAGTATGTAATGCATTCATGAAAGCATTCCTTCACACAAGCTTGAACATGCATGGCATAGTCCATTAAGATGGTGCATGTGAAATGTTCAACCCATGTCGAAAGTTAGTGCGCACTGTTGTTCATAGTCGCTCACTTTATTTGTGATTGTACTTCTATTTTGCTGAGTTTCTCCAACTGTCACTTTGGTTCTCTTTCACGGTCACAAGTGTCATTTTCATGTTTATGATTGTCGCTTTCACTTTTCCCCTTTAATTACTGTCATTTTCATGTTCTTTGCCTTGGCATGTGTTGTTTTCGCTATCGTTTGCATATCACAAGTGTCGTTCACAATTTTATTTTCATATAACAAGTGTCACCTTTTGGCGTGGGAATTGTTGTTTATCATGTAAAGTGGAGTTTTGGTTTGTTTCAAAGGGAAATATTTGTGATAATGAGCTTTTATTATCATATATACATGTTCCACACTCATTTCCAAAGTTTCACGCACTATCGAACAAGTGTTACCATTGTCATCATAAAGTGTACCTTTAGTGTCGCACTTGGAACGGGTTGTCACAATGTTGGTGCATTGAGGAAAGTATGTTGTTCATGAGTTATGAGTGTTCCATCTTGTGTCATCAAGTGAACTAAGTGTGTGATCATGTTAAAGTATTTTTTTGTTCAACTTCCTCTCATTGATCCAACACTTAGTCAAAATAGGAAAAAATCATGACCAAGCCACTTAGCCTCAGCTAGCCCGCCTGAACTATGCACTGTGTAGTCTCAGTCCTCAAGCAACAAACTCATCTTTTGGCACTTCACAATGGGCAGTCTTTACCTCCCAAAACTGTGCATTTCACAATCTTAATGCTCAAGCTTAGACCTTGAGTCCCAAAACTGAGTAATATTTCTCTCCAACCAAGCCAGCACTGCGCATTGCACAGTTTCAGTCCTCAAGCCTAAGTCTTGATATCCTAAACAATGCAACTTCATAATCACCTAGCCTCTTTTCCTTCGAGTACTGCACATTTCACAATCTAGGTGCTCAAGCCAGACCCCTAAGCTCCAGAACTGCATAGTCCTTGTCTCCTGCTCAGTCAGTACTGTGCACTGCACAATCTCAAGGCTCAATCCTCAACCTTGAGCTCTTGAACTATGCAATTACATAATCACATGGGCTCCTCAACCTTCCAAAACTATGCAGTGGGAAAAATCAACACTCAAGCACTCAGCTTGGCTGCCTGAGGTCCCCAAATGCGTAATCTTTTTGTCCAGTCCAAGCTTGAAATGCACATTACGCAGTATCAAGGATCAAAACTGACCCTTGAGCTCCTGATCTGTGCAATTGCACAGTCACTGAGCTCCTTTCTCAATCTGCAACGCAGTCACAACTCAGTCAGTGGATCATCATGCACCATCTCAGACTAGGGGTTTATTGAACTGATGTCGTCTTGTCATGGGTGGATTACAGACACATGTATTTTATCATGCTATGATAGGATGATGATGAAGGAGATAGAGAGGGAGCCCATGCTAGAATATACCCTTGTGGATGCAAATACAAGTTGGTCCATTAAGAGAAGACAAAGGGACATCAGCTTGCAGCAATAGCTAAGGACCAAGACCACATTGGAGATTCCTTATCTTCAAGTCATGAGGAGGAAAAAGAAGTTCATGTTCCATCTTTCAAGAAGACAAAAAGAAAGCAACAATAAAACATAACTTGATATTTCCATGTCATCATGCAGTCCATGTCATCAGTGTCAGGTCATGTCGTGTCATGAGCCATCATGTGCCACATCATTTGTGGATTATGTAAATTCTATATTGAAAAATGTAATGTGAAGTGGAAGTCCAGGAGTCATCCATGTAATTTGAAAAGTCATGTGGGAGTCAAAAGGTCATAGATAAGTCAAACAATCATGAGGGTAGTCCAAGAGTCACATGGCAGGTGAATGATCAACCCATTTATTATATATACACCCTCATTTTACATGGAATGAATTTCCACCTTGGCTCCTCCTACCAGGTATTAGAGAGGAAGATAATTGTTTTGGAGGAGCAAGTGACTACTGTAATGCTCCACTATTAGGGCTAGTGGTGTTCATTGTCTTTATGTATATTGGAACTTTTACTTAATTTAGAAGCTTTTTGAACTGACACACTTTCATATGTCGTGAATATTGTAATATTGTCCTTTGAATGTTTGTGATGTATGCTTTTTCTCATATGTACTAAAGAAATTGAACTATTTTCAGTGGTTGTGGTACTTATCTTGTTAAAAATGTGTTGTATTTTCTTTAAAAATCGTTGCCTCCTTGTGAACTATTCACCAGTTGATCAACTATTCATTCCTATGTATGTGCTTGTGTGCCTTTTCTCGATTAGTAATATTACTTGTCTTTAAAGGGCCCACTTTTCTCTCCCCTTTTGGTAGAAGGACCTTTCTACTTTCTTCAACTAAACATTTCACAAGGCATACTCACTTGTTGATCCGAAGATACCTGTGTATTACTCTCTTGTGTTGAACTTTGTAGCCAAGGAAAATCTACAACAATACATGGCAGTTGGGCGATACTCTGGATGGGGCTCATATTCCAAATGGTGTGAGGTCTAATTGGGACTTCATATCGGGGAGACCCCTTAGTTGAGATATTTCCAGCACCGTCACCACTTCCCAAGAAGTTTATTTTCCATATGTTTCCCCAGAGGAGTCAAAGGGGTGTCTGGATTTCACTGGGGCATGTTGTGGTTCCACTTTTGCTGAATCTGAACGATCCTCATACACACCTTCTTGATTGGTTTTTTATTCCTTTGGTGGATCTTCTTTATCAATAATTCTTCCTATTTTTCCTTAACTTCTTTCTTACCTAGAGTCTCTTCTTATTTGTATACCATATAATGTTCGATTGGAGCTCCTCCCCACCATTTGGGCCTCTGGTTATTTTTTCGGACTATGTTATTCTGAAAAAAATTTGGGAAATTTTTATTACATGACATGTTTCATAACATGCTCGACATTGAAATGAAACATATTCATAATCCACATTCGGAACCCACACATAGTTTTGAGCCATCAGATTAATCTCAATAGGAAACCCTTGTTGAAATCCTTTGCAACTCATATTCAAGCATAACTGGTTTTTATAAAATAAAAAAATCAGATTTTGGGTTGCAACAATAGAACTTCCCTAATGCATTACTAATGGAAGATAATGTTGGGAGATTCCAAATATGCAAGGGAAGGTTCAGGAGCCGTGGAGATTGATGACATAATGGAATCAAAAGTGGGAGACTAGGGCTGCATGAAAAGGCCAACACTACCCCAAAACAAGGGCCCATATTAAAAAATATTATGCTTACCCTCAATATTATCAAAAACCAAAGCAGAAAAACACCAAGCCAAGGGTAAATATTTAGATCATCAATCAAGAGAGGTTTCCACATATCAAAAACATACTTGTGGAGATCAGTTAATCATGGCCAAAACCTATTAAATTTGCATACCAAACCCTACTCTAAAAAAAAATTCACAACTGAAGGCATCCTCTTTCAAAGGAACATTAAGGGTTGGAGCTTATTGGACAACTAGAAGAACAAATCTGGATTTTAGCATAACACTAGACGTAACCGACTAGAAACATATTTCTTCTTTGAATCACTATAATTCCCATTGACCAAATAGATGCAAAAAGCGTAGTCGTCCTCATCTCTTTCTAAACATGGAGGACAATGTTATTATTCAAATCTTGAAATCAATTTTAAAAGAGCCATTTGGGATAAATAAAAAGTTAGTGAAGTTTCAAACTTTGAAATTTTTAGAATAGTAGGAGACACAGTGAGTTACTTGTGGAATTTTTTTCATATTTTGACCCATCATATTTTATTAGATATATCTTGTGGAAGAGAGTTTTCGACTAATCCTCAAACTATTCTTAAACAAGCCATCTTGTAATATTTTCTATAACATTTATTCAGTGAAGTTTCAAAATATGAAATTTTCAAGAGTTTAAGAAATCACATCGAGGTGCAACAAGCCAAAATTTTAGACTCATAAGGGTTCAAGTTTCATATATATATTACGACATATGTTAGTTATTCATACAATCTCCAAAACAATGTTTTAAAGGTAAGTACCTTACAATTGGCATAACTTTGATTAGAATATCCATTTTTGGGTGTCTGGGAATTGTGATAAATGGAAGTAGTGTTATGACAAAGGTTCTACAAGAAATCCTATTCCTTGTTAGAACTCAAATATGACATCTAAAGGAAGTGAAGAATTAGAATAAAGGTTCTCCAAGTTAAAAGGCCAAGTTGAGGAAATAGGTTGTATTATGTTGAAGCAAGTGGACTTATCACGTTTTAAGGAATAAATTAATAAGGAAATGGAAAATAAGATGGATGAAATGGAAAATAAGATTAATGAAATTGAATAGAAGATGGATGAAAATAAGGTGGAACTAAAATATTTCAATAATGAAATACAAAAATCCACGAATTACATGAAAAAACTTCTCTCAAATAGTCTTCCTAAAAGGGATATGGAAATCCAAGAAATTCATGACAATAAGGAGAACAATGGTGTTGGGACTCAATCATAGTTGCAATTTGAGAGCACAAATATTGAATAACAAAATCATTATCATTCCTCATTCCAAGATACACGACATTAAAATTTCAAATTGGCACCAAGAAACTACTCCAATCCAAAGATTGATATGAGGAAGTTTGATGGTGAAGATCCTATAACATGGATATTCTATAGGAGCAATAATCTGATCTACACTAAGTGTCAACCTTACAAAAGGTAGCTATTGCATCGTTGTATCTTGGAAAAAAAACAATTTGTATGGTATCAATGGTTTTGTGAAAGGAAAAAGTATTCTATTGCATCTTGGTCCATTTTTATGCAGAAATTGATAGCAAATTATGAGGATATTAAGAACAATACATTCTTTAGTCAATCGATAAATCTTTTATAAATATTCCCAATTACATAGAACATTAAATAGCTCCAAAATTTAAATATTGGGTTAAAGAACATTCCATAAGATATTTGTTAGAATTCTTTATGTGAACTTTAAAGGAAAAATTCCAACATGAGGTGTGTCTCTTCAAACCTAAATCACTAGAGCATGATTTTAGTCTAGCAAGCAAAGTTGGAAGTACAAATATGGCCACTAGAATAGTGGTCACTAACAACTATAGAGAACATCATGCTTCCTCTCCTAACCTCAATCAACCAACAAGGTTGACACCTTCACTAATGGATGAAAGAAGAGAAAAGAGGTTATGTTTCAATTATGATAACAAGTATACTAAGGGCGTAAACGTGGTGAGAAGAAGTTATTCTACATAGATTGTGAAGTGGAAGAAGATCAAGTATCAAAACTATCACACAATCTATATCTAGAAGAGACTACTCCAATGATATCTTTCCATGCATTGGTAAATATTAGTACTCTGTAATCCCTAAATATAGAAGAATATATCAAAAACGAAAAGGTAATAATGTTGATTGATTCAAGTAGCACCAATAACTTCATAAATTACAAATTAGCAAAACTTCTCAATTGTTTTGTATTTCCAACATCAGGATTTCAAGTGATGATTGTGGATGGAGGTGCCTTAAATTGTTGAAGTAAGTGTCATAGTATTCAACTAAATATGGAGCAATACTTATTGGATAGTCCCATGATTGCAATCCAAATGGGTGGTGTTGATTTTGTAATAGGGGTATAATGGCTACAACCATTAGGAACAATGGTCCTTAATTTTCAAGAAATTTTCATGAGATTTTCCTCAAAAGATAAGGAAATTAAGCTTCGCGAAATACAAGGGAAAGTATTTGAAGTGATAAGATATAACAACATGAAAAAATTACTCAAGAAATGGAAAACATGGTGTAATTGTAAAATTGTGCTCATTAGATGCTCAAACATCTATATTCCCTACTCAAGTGGATCTCCAAAAAGTAATCAACAATCATTCCAAGGTACTTGGAGAGATGCCTAAGGGTAGTCAACCTACTTGAGATCATGACCATGTTGTTCATTTGCAACCTAAAAGTGTACCACCTAACACTAAGTGTTACATGTATTTGTATGCACAAAAGAGTGAGAATGAGCATTTGATTCAAGAAATGTTGGAGGCCGACATCATTCAACCTAGCCAAAGTGATTTCTCTTGATGGGTGGTGATGGTTACAAAATATGATGGTTCATGGTGTATGTGTTTATATTATAGACATCTCAACAAAATTAATATCGAATATAAGTTTCCTATTCCTATTATTCATGAATTATTAGATGAATTGCATGGAGTAGTTTCTCTACTAAGTTAGATCTCCATCTATCATATCATCAAATAAGAATGAGTCAAGAAGACATTCCCAAAAGAGTATTTAGAACACATGAAGGTCATTATGATTTTTTGGTTATGCCATTTGGAATTACTAATGCACCTTAAACATTTCAAAGCTTGATGAATTTTGTTTTCAATTCCTTCCTTAGAAAATTTGTGTTAGTATTTTTTGATGACATACTAATCTATAGAAAATCTTAGGAAGAGCAAGTAGAACATGTTGACAAGGTCTTAAAACTATTGGAATAATAAAAACTATATGCAAAGCCTTCCAAGCATGTATTTGGGGTACAAAATACTTGGGTCATATTGTATCTCATGAAATTGTCAAAGTGAACCCTAACAAGATTAAAGCTATGATAGAATGGTCAATATTCAAAACCGTGAAGAAACCTAGAGAATTTTAAGGATTGATAGGATATTATTGCAAGTTTATCAAGGATTATGGTTAAATTACAAAACCTCTAACAAAATTATTAAAGAAGGAAGCATTTTCTTGGACTCGACAAGAAATCAAAGCCTTTAAAAAAATTAAGGAGGTTATGTTTACAACTCTTGTCCTTGCCACACCTAACTTCACAAAAACTTTAGTGCAGAGTGTTATGTCTTACACCATTGAATTGGTGTGGTTTTAACACAATAAGTAAGGCCCATTTCCTTTGAAATCAATAAAGTGAAAGGAAAGAGATTTCTCAAACCCATTTATGAGCAAAAGATGTTGGCTCTATTAGATGCAATTAGAATATGGTGCGCTTACCGAATAGGAAGACACTTTAAAGTAAAAATAGATCATGATATTTTGAAATAATTCTAGGAGAAAATATTATATTTAGAAGAGTGAAAAAAATAGGTTACAAAGATGTTAGTTTATGATTTCAAAACTATCTACAAAAAAGGAAAACATAATATGGTGAAAATTCCTTTTAAAGGAAATGAGAAGAAACAAAGAGTTTATTATATGTTATTTCTATTCCAAAACTTGATTAGGTGGAAGAAGAGAGGATAGAATGGAATCAAGATTATAAGGCATTAAAGATCATTAACCACAATAAGTCATATTACTAATCCAATTAGCAGTGTTACTAAGGTCTTGGCAACCTAATGCATGGGTGCACACAGGGCAAGGACCCACTGGCACCTCAGCCGAAGATCTCACTATTTAGGTGAAACACCCCTAAATGGCCTTGGGAGGAGTCCCTAATATAACCCTAATTAAATCCAAAATAAGATTAATGCCTTATATGGAGTCACCTAGAGTGGATGCGTTCACTTCTATGAGTTGTCTAGGTCTAAAAGATGTGTTTGTAGCAACATAAAACTAAACAACAAAATTAATAGCAGCAAATCACTCAAAATACATCTTGTAACCTATGGATTTTGGTCTACAGGGAGAATATAGAACCAAATATGTAATTATTCTATTAGTTGGGTTGTTGGTTAAAGAGTTATGAGTCGAAACAACTTTCTACAGTATGTAAGAAATTATTAATCTGCAAAAACTGCAGGGACAAGAATATGGTTTAACTATAATAACTACCCCAAAAGTGTCTTAGCACCTCTATATGATTATTCTAGGTGTGAAAATGATACGGGGTTTATATTTGAGGCTTTTAGGTTCTATACTCAACCAAAATTTGACTAAAAAGTGAAGAATTCTAGGTGAAACTCCTCGTGGTTATTTCACGTGGATATTTTTATATTTAATTATAATATTTAAAAGTGGCCAAGAATGACTTGAAAACTACTCTAAATGCACAAAATATTGGTTTTAAGAAATATAGATTAAAGGAGAGCGTTTTAGGATGGATTTACTTACTTGTATGGCTAAAAATCTCTCTAAAATTTGCAAATCCATCTTGGTACAACAATATAATGTTCAGATATGCATTGCCAAATAGTTTGATACAAGTGTAAAACTATCTTGGAATGAATATTGTACCTATCCTTGGTTAGTTTTAACAATAAAATCGAGATTCCCCATGAAAAACCCTTGCTAGAATGATAAAAATGAAAAATCAACAAGCTTAATATCCTAAAATAACTGAAGAAAAATAAATTATTTGATTTTTAAATATAGAAATTGTTGTTGGATAATATCGGTACCCTTTAATTTACCTCACCTTTATAGGAATGTTAAGTTAAAGCCCTTTGAAGTCGATATTTCTAGTTAAATTCAAGGGAGTGCCTTTGGTCTTAGAAGAAATTGCCCCCACTATTGCTTAAACTTTTTGGTGACTTTCAAAATACCCTCTCAAGTTGATATTGTTGGTTGAATTCAAGGTGGTGGATTTGGTATTGGAATAAATCACACCCACTATTGGTTAACTTTCTTGGTGAATTTCAAATTCGCTCAAGTTGAAGCTCCTCTCGAGTGATGGTCCAGTTGCTTGGTTTGATTCCTTGGAAAATAAAAGAACTCAAGCCATATTTCCCCCTAATTGGCCCTTTATATGTGGCTAAATAGCTCCTCAATGGCAAGAATGGTTAACATTAGCATAATTTTATTAAGCACAAAAAATAGTTAGATTAAAGTAAACCCCAAAATAATATCAAGGAAAAGAGAAAAAATGAAATTCAATCCACACAATGAATGAACAAATAAAATAAATAATTAAATAGGGAAAAATGAGCTGTTTATTATGATAATGCTTGTCTCAATTGATAACAACAACATTACAATGAGGGGAGGCTAAGATTTATATAAAAACTATAACGACTAGTTAATTGCTTGCTAAGGACTAGTTGGAATCTCTCTCAACAACATAATTTACTAGCCATCCACAAGTTAGTAAATAATTCATAAAATATTACAAAATAATTTTAATTTACCCACTAAGGGGTTGACTTGGACAAATATCCACGAGTTAGATCAAAAATTCCCTTTGCTTGTGGTCCATAATGGTCATAAGTCAAAATAGTAAACAATAGTAGCTCAATGTTCCACTTGGTTGCCCTTAAAGAACTTGACTTGGCCCCATGGAGGAGAAATTTATCTTCTAACGACTACTTCCTTGGTCCATTGCTCAACTCGTTGGTCCACGAGGTCTACAACGGGTAGTTAGGTCCTCTAACAACTAGTTGAATTCACCAACAAATATTTTTAACTTGACTTTTCCCTTTAGTGATTAGACTTAGCCACATGGAAGATGGATCTCCATTTCCCTTTACTTTATAATTTTTTTGACACTTGGGTATGTTGAAACCAGATTGGAACTTAACTAGGTATATCCTAGAATCTTCAATTCTTTCTTAGCGTTGCCATACCATCACATGCCTACCATGTCATCATGCTTTGTGTTAGAACTCTAATTCCCTTGGGAATTTAAAGAAACCAAAACATGGGTTTTGTTCCTCTCGTTGAGTAGACCATTTTTAACGTAATGCATATCACAAGAAACCCAATGTTACCCTTGTCTTGTCACCTATAAACTTGTTTTGACCTATTGACCAAGTTTGACCAAGCTATAAGTGACCACTACCACCTCTTATTACATATTTTTGATGTGACATGGATTCCTCTTCAAAATACACATTCTGAGACCAAGTTTACTTTTTTATCACCATGATCACTTTATATTAGGAACCATGATGTGTCTTGAGACACATGAAACATTGTAAAATTATATTGCCATGCTTTAAGACTTGTTTGAGAAATACTGCACCAAATCCAAGGTTCATATATAGACTCATTGAACCCTAACCATGTAGAATGACATAGGTGCAACTTGATGTGGGATAGACATGCCCATACACCGGTGATCACCCCTATAAATGCAAGCTTCCATAAAACTATGATTCCACAAGAGTCCACCCAAGGCCCTCTAATCCTATACAGGATAAGTGTAACCTAAAGTGAAACTTTAAGGGACCAGCCATGGTTCGATAAAGGTAACATGATATAGACTCATAATACATACATATATGATATGTAATACGTGGCCTCACATGGTTTTTTCATTACTTTTGTCTTCTGGCCTTATGATTACAGTGGCGGTGAATGTTGGAATCATAGGTATATGTACCCCTATTGACATGTGGGGTAATAGGACCTAAGTTCATTAGATAATATTTTATGGAAGAATGATATACTATTGTACTAGTATTTCCTATATTTATGTAAGAATTCCGATCTCAAACAAAGGGTCCTTTTGGAAATGCACCCTTATCCTATAGGAGTACATATAGGGTTCTTTAAAACTTATGGTTATATCAAGAATGATTTTTTCTACAAAGTCTTAAAACTAATGTTCAAAATTTTGGGGAGGAATGTGTGGTCTACTATCAGAATAAGGGAAAACACCATTATGGTGTAACACCCCCTCCCAGGTCTACCCAAATTAACCATGCCAACTAGGGTACACATGAGGAGAGATCCTACTATGATCAAATTTGACCTCCTATGTCAACTTAAGGAAGTGGAGTCAACGAAACATCACATACAATCATCCAACATCATCTACAGAACCCTCAGAAGACAAGTAAACCACTCAGACATACTGTCCCTGGGTCTCATTTTTATTCTGTAAATCTTAACCAGAAACCCAAAGTCACTCTCACAGGCCTGCCTGCCAGCGACTGTGGACCAAAAATGCTAGTTTTATTCCAGCAACCCCGAGATTTAAGCCACTTTTCTAGCCCATAATCTTGGCCTCTGCCCAAAACTTGTTGTAACTTCCAGAATTCATTAAAAACATGATAACAATGTTGATCAATCAAAAATCACCCTCTGGACTAGGTCTGAGCATCCCCAACTGAGATTAACATTTTGTCAAACACTTGGCATCAATGCAACTTATAGGTCTAGGATACAACACAGAGCATAAACGACCAAAACACCTTATTAAACATAACCAGAAGGAGGTGATCCTTCTCAATTGAACTACTACATCATCAATTAGGTCTTTCATCCACCCATTTAATAGTTACAAGTAAATATATGAAATAACCATGACATAAACCAATCATTCAACCATGATTATAGCCAGCATAAAACCATATAAATATGAGAGATATGAAAACCATTAAATCCACATATAAATCAGTGCAAAAATAAGAGAATTTAGCTTTCATTAATCATAGGCAAATCCGACCAGGTTCGGGACTTCCATGTACCCCCAACCATAAACATGGTTGAACCAAATCTCTCTTTCAGCGAGTCACCCCCGTGCCATATTCCAAGCATGAATGTGGGATCTCATGAAACAACCAAGGGAATTCAGAGGTTAAACCACCTCCACCCTCATCAAATAGTGATCACACCAAAACTAATGCTCCGACACATCCGAATAGAAAGTGGAATGTCATTTGGAATCCATCACTATCCTTCAGGAATTTTTTGTCTCCTTGTCTCTCAAGATTTACCGTAATCCAAACCCGGATCACTAGGCCCTAAATTGAGACTATTCCATCAGGCTTTACCGTGTATCCTGCCAAAACTAGTCAAGGGATTCCTAGGCCTTTGGGAATGAACCTTGAGACCACCTCCGCCCCAGATTCTGAAATCCATCCGGCAATTCTGAAGCTCAAAAACTAAAATAAATATCCCAACATACCATGGAATTTGAAAAGAGGCTAGGCTAGGCTAAAATCCACTGTCATAACCCAATAAAAACATGACACCGACAACAAGAGAACCATACACCTACATGCAAAGATATGCATGTCCAAACTATCTAGGAAATCACACATGCAAGAGGTTACCGGCAAGTATTCCTGTTGAAGTTAGTTGATCCTGCTTTCCTTTCCTTGATCCTTTCTTGTTTTTCCTTTCCTTTGCTTGCTTTCCCTTTCCTTGCTCCAAAACAAGGGTGATCCAAGGAAACACTAAGTGTCCAAGAGTATGAGAGAGAGAGAGATGAATAATGAGAGAGCTCCAAACTTGAACTAACAAAGAGCTTACACTAACCAAGCTTTCCAACTGATCCTCAGAAGCCTTTTTATTAGTGACGCCTCTAATTTCTTTATTTTCCTTCAATTACCTCTTAACATCAAACCTGTGACCTTTTACCTTCATTTTCTCCTAATTTCCTTTTCTTTCATAAATAAATGTGCAAAAAATGCCTTTTTTCCTTTTAATGCATTTGCCTTAGTTTTTTCCTTAGCCTTTGCCATTTTTCCTTAGCCAAAACACATATCCAATGATGCCCACTAAGATATCATTTCCCAACATTCAACTTGGAATACGTGTCCTTTACTCGTGGTCTTATTTTTCCTTTATTTATATTATTACATAGAATTTTCACCAGGGCTATTATAGGACCCTCCCCCTTGGGGAGCATCGTCCTTGGTTTTAAACCACACTAAGACTGTAGAAAAGCCGATGAAAACAAAACATACTACCTATGGAGCTTTATAACTTAGCTCATTGCAGTATTTACAATAAAAGACCTACTCAAAAGAAAAACATCATGACAACATGACCAAATAACAACCATACTGCATACTATAGCTTTATAACGTAGTTCATTACGGTATTTATAATAACCACATATACACATATGTACATTTTCTAAACTAACAAATAAAATGATACAATGCCCTTATCAATCAACAAGGGAGTCCAGAGGATCACACCTCCACCCTCAAAGTAATACCAAGATTCACCTCCTTCCCAAGAAGTCTAGAATCCACTGTCACAGTCAAAGATGCATCTAATGTCAATGCTACAACCCTACGCTCTTGTCCCCTCAGTGAATAGTGACTGGCTCATTGTTCCAGGTGCACTCCCATTGTGCATCTGATTCCATATGGAAATGCTAATGACCAAAACAAATACATCTATGAAAATCCCTTCTCTACTACACAATCCCTCGGGAAATCTGGTCACCCCTTTCTGTGCAGTTACTCACCTTCCAAGTTCCCTAGAATCCCCTATCCCGGGCAATCCATCCCTTGGCAAGGATTCCTTGCATCGGAAGATCAACAACAAAGGCATATACCCACCTAAAAACCATCATACCGGTCATAGCATGCTCATGGAAATCATTGGACACTATTGGGTACTAGTGTCCCACAATAGCCCTGCTCCTAAAGTACTTTACCAGCATACTATTGCATGTTCCAACTTCTTTTGCTGTTGCTGCCAATTCTTGCAGTCAATTTCAAAAACCAGACGAGGCATGTTCATGCATTCCTGTTCCAAGCACATAATTTCCATTAGATTCAAATAAATCAAAATAACCTCAAATCATACCTGATTGGTAGTTCGTCAATAAGGTACACTTGCAATCATGTTCACTTCTTGTCACAACAAGTCAAAATAACTCTTTGATAAAAAAATAATGTATAAACATATCACATTATGTTAGCTAAAAACACAACCATCATAGATAAACATCATAAATCACATGTAACCATCATAAACCAGAATCATAGATCATATATAATCATCATATACCATAGTCATAAATCACATTCATAATAAAACTGAAATAAAATGTTGATACTTATCCTTTCATCAATCCTTAGCTTCTCCCTGTGTCTTTATTCCATATGCACTCCAGATCGCTCGCCACACCCATCAAACACCCAATTCCTTCTTCGCAACCATGTGCACACACACATACAACCACTTACGACCTACAACACCATGCAGTACATGCACCTAATATCGCGTAACTTCAGCACACTATGTATGACACGTGCACAATACCACATGTACACTAGTACCATATGTACAAAGCACCACCTACACAACGTGTGCACATCATCACATGTACACGAAACCGCCTGCACAGTGTGTACATAACGCCATATGTACACTGCACCATTGTACAACATGTACACAATACCACAAGCATGACATGTATGCGACACCAAATGTACATAGTGCCACATGGAAAACATGTACACAACACCACCTGCACATAATTCCACTTCTACAACATGCACACAACACCACTTGTACAATCATGCACACAACACCATATGTACATAGCACCACATGTACAACATGCATGTAACACCACCTGTACATAGAACTTCATATCCAACATGTACATAACATAATCTGTACGCAGCATCGCATATGCAATAACCGCCCAACACTACATGCACATAACATAACATATGAAACATGTGCACAACAATAGTACCACACATCCAAAACCACACTTTCTCTACCAAGCAACCTTGCTTCCAGTGTCTTATCCATGCTTGTCCCAGCATGTCGTAGACCACACTGGTTTCATTTCCTTGTTGTATCCATCGATATAAATTGTCCATAACATAAAAATAATATAATCACACAATATCAACTTATGACCATATGATACTGACCTTGTATATTTTTCATGACTACTCTTCTCAATTGATTCCTCATAAGACCAGGAACCTCTTCATTGCATTCGCCTACATAAGCAATCATTCCTCCATAAGGATGATTCCTGATGACCCTGTCAAACAATGACATAGATACATACATGCATACATATATAATCATTAGCATAAAACAATTGTCATTCTGTCAGACAAAACATACATACATACATACATACATGTATACATATATAAACATCACCATAATCATGATCATAACATAATTACTAGATAACATAAGGTCTAGGTTAAGACAACTTCCGTATTTGTGCACATCATGCACAACATTGAGAACCATTGTTCTCAACTTAGTCAAACCATTTGACACGGCAGGTCCATTTATTTTACCTTTTCTGGTTAGCTTTCACATGTTTGTATTGCCACCATTCGTTTACCACTATGGACCAACTAGTGCAACCAACTGTCATAGTCTTACCTTCCACTGCGTTTACTCATGAACAAAGCTTCATCTGAGTCTTACCTTACCTATTGGGTACCACACAACTCTCCTTGAGCTCCACTAACTTTCCTCTTTCTCAACCAATTCCCAAGACTCAAAACATAAAAGGCAACCCAAGTAACAAACAAGAAGAAGATCATGAAAACCCATAATAATAATACGACACCGCAACAAAGTGGCATAGTTATGCACTAGACACACACAAAATCACAAATCAAGCACAACAATTTCAAAATACCAAAATCACAAGACTAACAACAGACACCAACACTCAATCCCCATGGTTCTTAGTGCTTCCAAAGGAAAGCTCAATCTGGGAATTCTTCAATATTCATGACAAAATCTCTTGCCATGCCACTACCTACATTATACTG
The DNA here is from genome assembly GCA_000404065.3 of Pinus taeda. NCBI lineage: Eukaryota > Viridiplantae > Streptophyta > Pinopsida > Pinales > Pinaceae > Pinus > Pinus taeda. Next base: position 36,589 of record APFE030481640.1, on the reverse strand, counting down.
CCATAAAATCTTAACTATCAGTGCATAATTAAACATAACAATACACTAGTTACCTTATTGTGTTGTGCCAAGCATGTTGCTTGCAACTAAGCACATCCATGCCATCTCTCAAGGGATTCCAATACTTTGACATATCCACCTGTAACTAAAGATTAGCTAATATACCTGTCAAGTACATGTTCATGAATATAGAATGTATCCACATAATGTCAGATAAAATCAAGGTTAAGAAGACTTCCTGTATGCAAAGAACTCATGCATTTGGAATTGCGGTTTCCAAACACAGCCAAAAGAATTCTTTCCCAATTCCTTTGTTTGACCTTTTCCTTACTCCAATTGAGTATTATTATGTACTTTCACATCACTCCACTGTTAGTGATATAAACACATCAATTATTACCTTGTTAGGCTAATACCAATATACTTCCTGCAACTGCTCACACATGTCAACTACATGTTCCAAATAAAAAGGCAATCATATCTCTATCAATTTGAATTCAACATTTAGCAAGAGTAACAATCATGTCATAATCCATAGTCAACTCATAGTCATTAGACATAATGCTACAATTGTCAACTTCATTCAAGTACATATCAATTGTCTCAACACATATGTGTTAGTAAAACAAGATTATTTCTTCATGCAATCCTATAGACTCATACTCATATCATGCGATTAATCAAACATTCAACCAACTTGCAAACATTCCATGTTAAGTAAATCAACTAGATGACCTAATCAAACAATCAAGCACCACATATATGACATAATCAAACTCGTACCTTAACATATATTAGGGAAGGCAATCTTTTCTACACAATTAGGCTAGTTAGCATGATATAACTTCTCAACGCATCAACTTAAACATAAATAATATCATTCTATCCATAACAATCACTAACTAACATGTTCACATCATAAGTTCATAATAAAGTACCATTTATGCATAACAATCACACATCTACGATCGTTCTATATTAGTAAAACATAATGCAACACAATAAGTCAACTCATACTTGAATGTCGTAACCCTAACCATATGCATAGGCAAATCCAATTTAGCATGATACATATGAAGTCAAGATCTTAATGAAATAACCCTAATCATCAAGTTACTAGAATATAACAACAATAATCTATATATCATGCTCATCAATAACATATAACCTAATCATCAAGTTATCCAACATAACAACAAAACCAATGCATACAACCATAGGTTACTATAGTGTGCATACAACTACACCAATAAACTAGAATCTATCATGTATGCAACCATAACATCAAAAGACATGTACATAAACCTAATGCATATAAAAATCCTAAACTTATGTACCTGCATGCCAAACATACAATACCTATATGAAAACATGTTCTTGGCTCGAGGTCCAATGCCGCAGCTTCACTTCAATGATCTGCATCTTCTGCACTATCTCATCCAACACATTAGCATCATAGAAACCAATAGCACCCTACTGACCTAAATTTCATACCATGACTTCATAATGCATGTTTGACCTAATATTCATGCATAACTGTAATAAAGACCATACAGGCATGACCACAACTAGTACTCCATTGTACACATTGCCACATGCAACTATCAACAGGCATAAGCACCTCCTGTTCAACTACATATACGTATAACCACATGTAGTCGAGCATGAACGATCAATTCTTGTAATCAACCTATAAGACTGATACATGTAATCAAACCTACAAGAATGTAGCGTAACATATGAGGATGTAAGTAGCTGACATATAATCAACATGTAAGTGACATATACCAATATATAACCAGTCATATAGTCATGAAAAATGCATTCCAAAATCAACATCAAGTTACTCATGATAACATTACTTCTACCATGATCAATATTATGCAATGCAACAAGCACATGGAATGCAAGTGTAAGAGATGCACATGCAACTGACATGCATGCATGACCAATGCATTCACCCAAGGAGAGTGCAACCATGCTCTGATACCACTCTGTAACACACCCTCCTAGGTCTACCCAAATAAACCATGCCAACCAGGTAAACATGAGGAGAGATGCTACTATGATCAGAATCAACCTCCTATGTCACCTTAAGGAAGTGGAATCAAAGGAACATCACATACAATCATCCAACATCATCAACAGAACCCTCAGGAGACAATTCAACCACTAAAATAACATGTCCTTGGGTCCCACTACTATTTTATATCTCTTAGGCCACAATCTCTCTCATGCTATGGGAAAGGGAGTGACCAGAAACCCAAAGTTGCTCTCACAAGCCTGCCTACCAGTGACAGTGGACCAAAATTGCTAGTTCTGTGCCAATGACCCTGGGATTTAAGCCACTTTTTCTAGCCCAGAATCCTGGCCTCTACACATAACTTGTTGTAACTTCCAGAATTCATTAAAAAGTGGCTTAAATCCTAGAATCCTGGCCTCTAAACATAACTTGTTGTAACTTCCAGAATTCATTAAAAACATGATAACAATGTTGATCAATCTAAAATCAGGCTCTAGACTAGGCTTGAGCATCCACATTTGGGACTAACATTTTGTTAAACACTTGGCATCAATGTAACCTACAGTTCTAGGATACAAGACAGAGCATAAACAACTAAAACAACTTATGAAACATAACTAGAAGGATCACCTCCTTCTCCATTGAACTACTACATCATCAATTAGGTCTTACATCCATCCATTTAGTAGTTACAAGTAAATATATGAAATAACCATAACATAAACCAGTCATTCAACCATGATTATAAAAAACATAAAACCATATAAATATCATAAATATGATAACCATTAAATCCACATATAAATCAGTGCAAAAGTAAGAACACTTAACTTTTATTAATCATAGGAAAATCTGATCAGGTTCGGGAATTCCACGTACCACCCGACCGTAGACATGGCTGAACCAAATCTCTCTTTCATCCAGTCACCCCTGTGCCATATTCCAAGCATGAATGTGGGATCCCATAGAAAAACCAATCCAAGAAGAACCAAGTGAATCCAAAGGTTAAACCACCTCCACCCTCATCAAACTGTGATCACACCAAACCCAATGCTTCGATCACAACCGAATAGAACTTGGAATGTGTTGAAGCCTCGAAAATCGGGTCTACAACAAGGGGAATACCCACCTGGTCTGGACCTTGAAAGCAACTCCTTTTTCGTTTGGGATGGTGGGTCCGACTAGGGATAATGGGACCAATTTTCCAATTTGTTTGTGATGATAAGAGTTGATGTTTTCCTTTCTAAAGATTTCTAAATAGAATGCTTTTAATATAAATCTAATCTAAAACATGCAATTTTATTCTAATATATGAAAGAATCTAATTCTAAAACTATATCGGGAATTAACTTTTCACTTATGCGATCTAAAATAGTTTCTAACAACAATTGGTAATAAAGATCATTCAATTGCTACAAGAAAAGAATTCATTAAAAATGAATTGTTTCGTATAAGAAATTAACCGAAACAAATGTGAGAAGCATATCACATAATAAGTTATTCATACATTTAAGCATAAACAAAATAGTGACCACCGTACAAAAGTGCCAAATGATAACTTAAACATTCAAGCTTTCATATATAAACAACTGAACATAACATATTACTTGACACATAAGCATAAATCATTAAGAGATAAAAGTACCATTGATAACAAGTCCTACTCATGAGCTTCAACAATATAGATTTATCTTCTCATAATTCAATATCTACTAAGAGTACAGAAGTGCATTTCAGTAGCAGAAATTAAACACAGATATCAATAAATCTCGTTCCATTCATTCATCAATCCTCCTCAAAGGGTGTAGAAGTGCATGTTCTGAAGAAATGTTTTTTGACAAATTTCTGGACCCCTATCTAAATGCATGAGAGGGGTTTAAATACTACTAAGTATAGACTAAAAATAGTTTATGACAAAAATATAGGATGAGGTTTAAATGACCGTCCTCATCTAAGGCAAAAATAAATAAAAAATAAAACTAAAATTGTATCTAAAAATTAACTATGCATATGTTCTCTGAGATCGCAAGCATTCAGAATCGGCTTTAGGAGCATTGTTTGACCGACCTCTGATTTTAGTTGTCTTACGAAAACAGAATCAACAAGCGTTGGCGCTATCTTTTCGGCAGAATTTGTAAGGCATTTCAGAGTCATACATTGACTGTGTAGTTTAACCAAGTATTGCCAGTAAGTGTCCCAATTCAACTTGGTTAACTTCTTGATTGACTCCGCCTTTTCTTTAGCTTTCTGTCTCCAGCTTGTCTGTAGTTGCTATGCCTTTGGGAGAAATCCCGAAGTGGTTTCTAATATCAGGTTTTCTTTATGCAGATTTTCATTGACACAATCAATGACATTACTCATTGCCGTTGCTCCTTCTTCCGCTGCCTGTTCTGCCTTTTTGATTTGTGCATCCCACTTATTGAATAACATTTCTTTGTGGGATTCATTGATCTTGAGTAACCCTGCTCTCTTTCCTTCTTCTGATTCCTACTAATTCAAATAATCATAAGTTTACTTATCAATTAAATCATAATTGAGTAGAAAATCCATGACTTGACTTGTGATTTTGTCGCTCATCTTGCAATGGGAGCTCCATTGCGATATTCTTTGGCAGAGTGCCTCTTGCTATTGCAAGAGATGGTCATTCAAGGCAAGGGCTTCTGAGACAAATTCTGTAACTTTGGGGTCATCTTTATGCATTTCTAACATGACCTGTAATTGATGTTCCTTTTCGGCCAAACTGCTTTGATACCCCAACTGCATTTGTTGAAAGTCCAGTTGTATTTTTTCCAATTTTTATTCCACTTCCTGGTTAGTGTTGTCATGTTGCAACTGTTGTTGCAAAAATATATTTTTTCTTCTTCTTTATCCTTAAGCAATATCTGTACTTCGGACGCTTTATCAATAGTAGCAGAAGCATAGGCTCCTGCGATCTAGGATAACTTAGTCAAATTTTCTGTAGGATCAATGGTAGGGTCTCGCCAAAGGACATCTAGGTGCTCTACCTCAGGTGAGAGCACACTGTCTAATTTTCTTTTTTTTTTGTCTTCTTACCACTGCTTTGTGCTGTGGAGTGTAAAATACATATAGAGGAGGAATCTCCTCATCTTCAGCATGATTTTAGATGATGGGGATATGGGAATATGCTCCGTTTTTTAGCATTAATGACTGTTTCAATGACCATTTCTGTCATTGTTTGTGCTGTATTCTCAGGTGTCTTCATGTTTTGCTCCTTAGAATTGATCAATTCATTAAATTTTTCCCACTCTTTCTCCAACTCAGTTCTCACTGGCTTTGGTGGCTGGATGAGGGGAGCGGGAACCTTCACCTGTGGTGTCGACAAAACTTGTTGCTCTGGGTGCTCTTTAGATTGGGCAGTATCCCTAACTGACCCTTCACTTTTACTATGGTCACTCTCTAACCATTTAGACCATTCTGGTGATTCTTTTCTAGACTTAGACTTGGACTTGGATTTGTCTGTCTCCAAGCTTCCACTTATATTGATGCTGGGAGTGGGCTACCTTATTGGTTCTAAGCACAACTTGTCCAAGGGGATGTTTTCTAATCTCCACCCTTTGTAGAGTTTTAACTCTTGGAATTTTGCTGGGCCAAATTGAATTTGGGGCGTGTGCAAAATGTCTTTAAGTGTGCTCTTCTGCTAGAAGATGTCATCAAAGAGATCATCTTCTTTAGTGAATACCTTTATTTTGACAGCCGTAGTAAACTTTTTTATTACATCAAAGGGATCAAACTGTCTCCATGGAAATTTAAACAGTCGTAGACTCAACATGTTGTCTACTTATTTGAAAGCATGATCTAAATCAAACAACGAAAAGGCCCCACAAGCCAAAGGGAATTGCAGCTAGATGGCCTTTTTCTTGTCTTTCAATTCTTTGCTCATTCCTCCAACCCCACAGGTTTGGTAGGCTATTTCACGGGCCATTAGCTTATCGAGAACATATAAGGGAAGCACATGAGGGGAAGCAATGCTTCCAAATAATCTGATATAAGTGAAAAACTCTTCTCCGAACCAAATTCCGATAGGGAGATTATCAACTTCAGCTTCGGGGGAAAATCTTGGGGCGTCTTTATTATACAATATTTTGTGAAGGAGTAACATAACTCCAGGACAAATTCTATAAAAATATGGGGTAAACTTGGAATCCCACAATTCCTTATGGTAGACCTGAATGGGCAAGGGATTTTGTATAGTCCAATTCCAATCCATGAGAGGAAATCTAGAAACCAAACAAATTGCATCCATAACATAAGCAGCTAAAAAGAAAGGAGGATAAATCCTCTGAGAGGGAGTTCTTTTAGACCAGTAATTCCAAATAGCCGAGGCTAAATTATCAGACAATATCTGGGCCCAATCCATAATAGTGGCGTTGGTGGCCGCATCTAATAGGGGTAGCCACTTGGATGAAAACTTGGTTATATCAAGCCTTCCAAATAGCCTACATAGCATTGCAGCAACAAAACAATACGAGGAGGAGAGGGAACCAATACTGTACATAATGTATTTGTCCTTTTTAAATGGCTCTTCCTTTGCTGACCATCTTTTGGTGCATTCCGCCATATCTTCGTTCTCTTTGGCGAATTTCTCCACGAACTGCTTGTTATAGCTACCTTGCGGCTCTAGTAAATGATACATACGTCTTAAATCCTGTGGGGTAAATGACCCAATAAGCTCCTGACTCCGAGACTTGAATTGCCTGTCTGTTATATCAACGTTGTCTAATACCCACTTGACCATGTCTGTATAGGGAAGTATCTTAGGCCTTGCTGCTATGTGGTGCAGGAATGAGCATGCAAGTTCAGTAAGTGATACTTCAAATGACCCGCGTGCATCTGCTGTATCTGTAACTTCCATAACTCTGGGGTTTTCTTCTTCCAACAGACTGTACATGCTTTCCCAAGTGGATATGCCGACTTCTCTGGTACAAATGGTGTTTGTGAATAAGGGTGTCATCTCTGTTTTCTCAGCAATCAGAGCTTTTCCCTTCTTCCCCATTACATTCTGCACACTGCTCTGTATATTATTCTTCTTGCCGGTCCTGCAAGTTTACAAGTAAGGAACGAATAATGGTAAGTGATAAGGTGATGAGAAAGCTCTTAATTTTGAAATCATACCAAATATATCACCTTACGTGAAACAACCTTTCGATCAGGTCTAAATCTTTTCTCATAAATAACCATCAATAAACCACTAAGTTGACATTAATGCCCATAACTTGGTATCGGATTACGATAAATATTTTATTGAACAATGAGCCTTGTTGATCTACGATAAAGTGATTTTGTGTTTTGCTTCGCAATATCGTAGATCACAATATTGCAGATTGCCATGTCGCTAATCCTTTTTGTTAACAATCATTTATTTCTTTATGAGACTGCGAGATGCAATTTGTAAGATGCTTTATCGCATATCGCATGATCGAGATGTTTTATCTTGGGTGGTGCTTGCATGATCAAGGGCTCATGTCCCAAGTGTCGTAAAATGCTCAAAATTGAAAGTGCTTAGAATTGGCTCGAACCTAAATTACCGGATAGAGCTCGTCCTCCCGATTCCAATGCCGCAAACGGTTCGAAAAACGATTGCCGTATGTGAAAGTTATGGCAAATACACAATTTCACAATAACCCTTAATTTTTGAATTTAAAAAAAAATTAAAAAAAGAATATTCCACGGAATATTCCTTTTTGAAGGGCCAATCAGAAGCCACCACGTGGAAAGCCCGGAGGCCGCCACGTGGCCCCAAGCTGACGTAAGAAAGTGTATGGGTGCGTATGTTAAAATTTTTGGTGGGGTTGTGGATTGAACCCCCGATCTGCTGTGCACAAGGTTAACGCGTTACTGTTGGGCCACAACGGTCTACATTGAAAATTAATGGAAATGTTTGGTTTTTAACATTTGAATTATGGCAGGCGGGAAAAGTTGGGGGGCCAGCCCCTAAGGGCCAGCCCATCCCATGCCATATGACCGAGCCCGGAACCGTGGGCCAGCACCTAACCACCAGCGCAGAATCCTATGCACAAACCACCAAGTTACTGAAACGGTCACATGCGAAAGTTTAGCCGGCGGTTAAGGCAAAGTTGGTGGGATTGTTGTCCGTGGCGCCAAATTTGGCAAACACCCAGATTTGGCGGAGCTAATTGGCCTCCACTAAAGTTAGCTAGAGTTCCTTTAGGGGAAACTAGCAGTTATCATTAAATGGCCATAACTTTGGCTAGGAAAGGTGGTTTTGGACGATGGTTTTTTTTTTTATTTTTTTTTATTTTGGGTATTTTGGACATTCTAAAGCCATGGGAATAGGTATTTCAGCCATCAGAGGTCATTTACACAGGTTTTGGAGCCGTGGAAGTTCTAGGAGCCACTAGGGCCTAGTATTGTGAGAACTGTTTCAGGTTGCAGGTATCCATTGGAGGTGAACCAGCAGTCAATCCTGAAGGATTCATGTGTTCTGAATCTGATTTTACAGTGTATTTCACCTGTAGAGACTTCTATTCAGCTTTAAATTCATTTTGAGCATTTAATTAAAACGAGGACTGCCCCATTTGGGAGCCTTGGACCCAACAGACGTAGCCAGGAGGGGTGAACTGCTTCATCAACTTCTTTTGCATATGTGGTTGATTTATTTTGCAGAACAAATTCGTTTTGATGTGTTAAATAGTAAAAGGAAATAATTCTGCTATGCTTGAATGGATCAGGAACAACTGAAAATTTCATTTGTTTCTTTACTGCAAGACATGGGAATCTTTTAAACATGTTTACTACTGAATTGAATA
>APFE030481640.1:2024-23672 GCA_000404065.3 Pinus taeda | reverse complement strand
GGAAAGGATGCAAGGAGAAGGTAAAAAGTTGAAGCCTATTCATTATGGTCCATTCAAAATCCTCAAGAAGGTTGGAAATAATGCTTTTCAATTAGATTTGCCTTCCTACATGCAAATGTATTCAGTTGTTAATGTGGAGAACTTACGTTTGTATGAACCTCCTTTGATCGCTGATCATGAAAGCACTGTTTAGCTGCCATCTATAGAAGATTTCTCGCCAGAATATTTAGATGAGCTGAAAGAAGATACAATCCTTGACATAAGGACACACACTTCAAGGAGGGGCAATGTAGATTATGTTCGGGTTGGTTTCAAAGGTAGCAAACCGAACAAGGAAAAGTGGATGGAGATGGAAAGAGTGAGGGCACTGTACCCTCACCTCTTTAATAGGTAGTTGAAGGTTTTTGGGGTCCAAAAACTTCCCAATGGGGAGGCATGATCAGGAGCTCATGTCCCAAGTGTCGTAAAATGCTCAAAATTGAAAGTTCTTGGAATTGGCTCGAACCTGAATGACCAGATAGAGCTCTTCCTCCCGATTTCGACGCCACAAATGGTTCGAAAAACGGTCGCGGTATGTGAAAGTTATGGCAAAAACAAAATCGCCCAATAACCCTTAATTTTTGAATTTTCAAAAAAAATTAAAAAAAGAATATTCCACGGAATATTCCTTGGAATATTCTATGGAATATTTTTTTTTGAAGGGCCAATAAGAATCCGCCACGTGGCAAGCCCAGAGGCTGCCATGTGGCCCCAAACTGACGTAAGCAAGTGTATGGGTGCGTATGTTAAAATTTTTGGTGGGGTTGTGGATTGAACCCCCGACCTGCTATGCACAAGGTTAACGCGTTACCGTTGGGCCACAACGGTCTACATTGAAACTTAACATAAATGTTTAATTTTTAACATTTGAATTATGGCGGGCAGGAAAAGTTGGGGGGCCAGCCCCTCCCATGCCATATGACCGAGCCCGGAACCGTGGGCCAACACCTAACCACCAGCGCGGAATCCTATGCACAAACCACCAAGTTACTGAAACGGTCACATGCGAAAGTTTAGCCGGAGGTTAAGGCGAAGTTGGAGGGATTGTTGGTGGTGGCGCCAAATTTCACAGAAGCCCAGATTTGGCGGAGCTAACTGGCCTCCACTAAAGTTAGCTGGAGTTCTTTTAGGGGAAACTGGCAGTTATCATTAAATGGCCATAACTTTGGCTAGGAAAGGCGGTTTTGGACGAAGTTTTTTTTGATTTTGGGTATTTTGGACATTCTAAAGACATGGGCATAGGTATTTCATCCATCAAAGGTCATTTGCATAGGTTTTTGAGCCGTGGAAGTTCTAGGAGCCACTAGGGCCCAGTATTGTGAGAACTGTTTCAGGTTGCAGGTATCCATTGGAGGTGAACCGACAGTCAATATTGAAGGATTCATGTGTTCTGAATCCGATTTTACAGTCTATTTCACCTGTAGAGACTTCTATTCATCTGTAAATTCATTTTGATCATTTAATTAAAACGAGGACTGCCCCATTTGGGAGCCTTGGATCCAGCAGACATAGCCCAGGAGGGGTGAACTGCTTCATCAACTTCTTTTGCATCTGTGGTTGATTTATTTTGCAGAACAAATTCGTTTTGATGTGTTAAACAGTAAAAGGAAATAATTCTGCTATGCTTGAATGGATCAGGAACAGTTGAAAATTTCATTTGTTTCTTTACTGCAAGACATGGGAATCTTTTAAACATGTTTACTACTGAATTGAATACCTTGCAAACCTTTTTCAAGTAGTTTCAAATTCAGATCATTGCAACATCTAAAATCTGCGATGTGCGATGAGTTTGTAAGGCGTGCAATCTCGCATCATCGCGTTTTCGCAATTTTGAAAGTTTGTTTATATGATATCCTCCTTTACCCTTTTGCGATACGATGTTTTATTGTTAAGAGAACGATTTTATTTGAAACTTATCATAATACTTAAGTTTTTTGGGTTTTGCGGATGTTTTCGTAAGTTTATGATAGTGTGTTTTATTCAAAGGGAATTATAAGTGCTATTTTTTTGTTTTTTTAGAAGGGTCCCCATTTATTTAGTTTTATTAATAATACTAAATAAAAAGGGGGGTTATTGCTGGCCACAACAATTGGCGATTCACTACGAAGAACCAGTTATCTCTGATTATCTTTTGAATTTTCTAAAATTTCCGAAACAGAAATGTTTTATGGAAAATCAAATTTTATTATAGAAATATAAAGTGCATCATGCTCTTAGCCATTAATGATAGTTTGTTTCTTCTGTGCTAATTCTGATTATTTTCTTCCCAAAGCTAGTCATTGTATTTACATCAACCACTACTTGGTTTATAAAGATAAAAACAAAGACATCTTTGTAGATTAGTTTTAAGTATGCTCATTTGTCGTAGGTAGAGCCTTTGCTGGTAGCAGGCGTTCATAGCCTCGACAGGGTTATCTGTTACCCAACAATGATCCTGTATCCTACTTTGAGAAGTATACAATTTTCAAAGATAAATCCATATCCACACTTATTGCTTTTGTTTTATTTTAATTCTTGAAGAACAATGTCTTGGTTTGGTAGCCAAATTTTGAAAGTGCCATTCACTTGATTTATAACTTTGCTGAACAAGCTGGCTCGTGATGAGACCCCTTGTCTTTTGATTGCAACAATCTTGAGTCATTGCCCTGTTTTGGTATTCAGTTTTGGCAATGTCAGCAAGTTGTAATCTCTATGATCATGATAAGTCGGCTCGTGATGAGACCTCTTATTCTTTAAGTCTATAGTGTATCATTGGATTACTCCTTGAAACTCATAATTTCCTAGGTGGGGAGGACATCATTGGTTCCTTAAGAATAGCTCTGGACCACAATTATAGAGTTTTTAAAGACAACTTTTCTATAGAGAACCTTCGTTTCATTATTGATGCTTTTTATGACTGATATAAAACAATTCCCACTAAAGGTTGTTTTTTTTTATCAAAATTCGTAAGGCTGAAACTAGTAAATTTTCAGGCTTGTAGCATTTGACTGTACCTTTCAATAATAATGATTAATTTTCCAAATCAGTTCTATTTATACAAGTGAAAAACAAAATTTAAAAGAAACACTAATATTTTTCGTGAAATCAAAGGTAACCATTTACAACCTATTTTATTATCAAAATAAAGCTATAAACAATAATTTACAAAAATAGAAGAGGTCATCTTCTATGGAAAGTAATTTTTAAGGATCTGCCCATTAACAGCTAAAGATTCTCTTTTCCCTGCTAAATCTTGCAACATGAAAGTCGATGGACCTATAATTTCAACAATTTGGAATGGTCCAAGCCACATTCATTGGAATTTATAATGTTTTCCTTTTTCTTCGTGAGCCTTATCCCATTTCAATACTAAATCTCCAATTTGAAAATCCTTCCTAGATACCAAGTTTGAATCGAAGGAAGCCTTTAATAATGCTTGATGATGATCATGTGTAATTTTAGCCTGTTCTTGTTGCTCTTCTAGCTTAAGGATCTACAATTGTCATTGTAAATATGAAGATGATATTTCTTCAATAAATTGAGCTAAGGCTAAAGAAGGAATTGCTAGATGAGTTGGGAGAACTACTTCTTTCCCATAAACTAAATTAAAGGGAGAAGTGCCGATGGAAGCCTTTTGAGTTATTCGGTTTGCCCAAAGAGCATACATCAAAGATTTGTGCCAATTTTTATAATTCTGATCAATGGTTCACTTAATGATTATGATTAAGCTTTTATTTGTTGATTCGACCAACCTATTCCCTTGTGGGTAACAATTGGTAGAATATCTAAGCTTAAAACCTCTTTTAAGTGAAAAATCAATCATAACATTGCTAGAAAAATATGATGCATTGTCAAGCATTAACGCAGAAGGTAAACCAAACCTGGTAATTATGAACCGATCTACCCATTTAGTAAAATAATTTGTAGCTGTAAGGATGCATCTATGCTGTTTAGAAGAGTTAGGAACAATATCACCTATTATATTTAATCCCCATTGATCAAATGGTTGATCAATATTGACTGGTTGCAATGGCAATGGTGGTTTCTTCTGTCTTCTAGCAACAGTTTGACGAACTTGACATTTTCTTCCATAGGTATGTGCATCTTTAAATAGTGTAGGCCAATAGTATCCTGCATGCAAAATTTTATGTGCTGTTGCATCTCCTGCATAATGTCCACTTGCTGGTCCATCATGGAGTTCCTGCAACACTTTTTCAGCTTCAGATTTCTCAAGACATCGCAGAAGAACATAATCATAATTCATCCTAAAAAGTACATCGTTTACGAGTTGATACTGCTTGGCTTTCAATCTTAGGGCTCTTTTCTTTGTATAATTCATATTTGAAGGAGCATATCCATTTTTTAGATAAAACATGATATCAACATATCTTGATTCAATATCGTTTAGGCTTACCTCATACATTTGTACCTCTTGATTAGGAGGGTATTTAAGAAATAAGCGATGCTCCAGCCAACATCTTACAAAAGCCTTGACTTGTTACAATATTTGCTAGCTTGATCTCAACGTCGTATTCTTGTAGGGCAGTGACCCAATTTGCTCTCTTTTCACCCACGTCTTTCTGCACTAAGAGATTTCTTACCACTGGAAATGACATTATTATCTTTGTATGGGTCTTAAGAATAAAGGGTCTAAAATGTTTGATTGCTTTGAAAACAACATAAGCTTGTTTCTCAACGTCAGACTAATTTAGTTAAGCCCCTTGCAAATTTGAACTAATGAAGACAATTGGGGCTTCAACTTTGTCTTGATTGGCTTGCATGAGTATTGTGACATATGACTTCTCAGAGGCAAATGTATACAAAATGAAAGGATCGGAAAAATTTGGAGTTGCTAGGGATGGGGCATTAACAATCGCTTGCTTAATCAGATTGAACGCTTCATACTCTGTTTGGTATTTAAAGAGAGATTTTTTCTCGATCATTTATTGTAATGGTGACACAATCCTTGAGAAGTCTGGAACAAATATCTTAACAAAATTAATTTGGCCAAGGAAGGATTGCATTGCATTCTTAGTATGTGGTAAGGATAATTCGGAAATTTCCTTAATTCTATCTGGATCAATATGGATTCCAGATTTTGACACTATAAATCCAAGAAGTTTTCATTCACTTAATGAAAAAAAGGAATTTTTTGGATTAAGTGAAATCCCATACCTTTGACAATGTTGGAAGATCTGCTTTAATTTTCTGAGGTGATTACCACGTTTTTTAGAATATACTGTTATGTCATCCAAGTAAATCACCACTGATTTGTTTACTAACCCCTTAAATGCAATATCCATGGCCCTTTTAAATGTGGCACCAATGTTAATCAACGCAAAATGCATCTTTTGATATGCATAAGTATTCCATTTGGTTTTGAATGTGGTTTTTACCTGATCATCAAGATGGACCAAAACTTCTTGTAGTCAAAGAAACCATCTAAAAAGGACATTAATTCTGGTCTTGCAACCGCTTGCAATATTTGTTCCATAGGAGGCAAGGGAAAATTATCTTTTTGGCAAGCTTTGTTAAGATTTCGAAAGTCAATACAAATCCGAATGTCTCCATTTTTCTTTTTGACTTTAACCAAGTTAGAAACCCATCTAGAATGTCGAATGGGAAAAATAATTTTGGCTTTCAATAATTTATTGAGCTCAGATTTAATCTAACTTTCTAGATTATGATGAATCTTCCACAGCTTTTGCTGGATAGGTTTTTCGTTAGCTATCATTGGGATAGTATACTGAATGATTGAAGTGTTGTAAGTCTTAAGGTCATCATAATTCCAGGCAAAGACACATTTATACTGTTTCAGGAGCCGAACAAAGGTTAATTTTTCTTATGGGGCTAGGCCAAGACCTATTTGATATTCTGTGGCTTGGTATCTGTTTCTAGATTTACTGATTCATAGTTCAGAGCTGAACTCTGAAGTTTTGAATTGGTATACCTTTTAAATATGTCTTTCAAATCATATAGGTCTTCCAACTTGACTACAGATTTTGGCATGGCATTATTGGTGCTCTCTTGTTGTAACTGATTGTCATGTCGGTCCTCATCAATTATCTGATTAGTGTAAGATCCTTCTGATGTCAGGAAACTCACAATATCAGGGTCATCGTTAAAAATTCTCCAATTGGTAACATTATCAGGGATGGAGGGCCTAAAGATCAATTCGATTGAGAATCTGTTTGGGCTATAGTCTTCTGAGGGAATGAGCTTGGAAGCTACATTAGCTAGGAGGTCAGCACTAGGATTTTGGAGTCTGGGAATGGATGAAATATTGGATTCCATAAAATGCTTAGTCAGATCTTGCACTAAAGATTGATAATTCTTTAAATAACCTGATAGACAATGTATAGTATTTCTTACCTATTTAATAACAATATCAAAGTCTGCAAAGACTTGTAGATACTTG
The DNA here is from genome assembly GCA_000404065.3 of Pinus taeda. Classification (NCBI taxonomy): domain Eukaryota; kingdom Viridiplantae; phylum Streptophyta; class Pinopsida; order Pinales; family Pinaceae; genus Pinus; species Pinus taeda. The sequence goes on along the minus strand of APFE030481640.1, from coordinate 17,236 downwards.
ATATCTAGTCCGATTGCCTTGTACAACCCTTGTACTAGAGCTTCGTATTCTACGATGTTGTTTGTGCAATCGAACTCGAGTCTACGAGTTAGCATGATTTTATTCCCTTCTGGACTAACTAATACACATTCTTCTCCTGCTCCATCATTAGACTTAGAACCGTCAAAAAATAATTTCCAAAACAAAGAGTTATTTATAGGACTATCTACAAAATTAACTCATTTAGAACTATCTGTTTGAGAAAAGTTTTCTACTTGAGACAAAACCGAATGTTCTAATAAGGCGAAGTATGAGCATTAAAATTTCCTAAGAGAGAGTCAACAGAATAGTTGCTAATTGCATTGTTGCTGTAGACTATAGGTTCATTTTCTCCTTCCAATTTTGTCACTATGTATTTTTGGTGTCTTTCTCGCTCTACCTTTATCTGATTTGGCTTACCATTGTAAGGGAGCCACATGTGTGACCAGTCGGTCGCAAAGTATCCATGAAGATTTTTAGACCAATCCCTACTAATAATTAAACCATAAAATTCAGGAATGTCTGCAACTAAAATATCAATGACTTGACATACCTTTGGATTGGATGACAACCTTATGCTAACTTGATTTAGTTCACCACTTACTTCAACCTACGATCGGTCCAACTGAACTATGTGTACTGCAGATTTTTGAGGTTGGAAGTTTAACTTTGCACATATTGTTTTAGGCAAAATATTAGATGAAGCTCCTGAATCTACCAAACAATTGTGCAATTTTTTATTAAAAATTTCGTAAGTAAGAAGGAATGGGGGAGTATGGGATTTTGACCTACCTACAATTAAAGCAATATCATTTGGGTCAAATTTATTTGTGATATTAGTTGGAGGTCTTCCCATCTCATGAGAAGCTTGCGAGATTACAGTGGCAAGAAGAGGTGCAACGGGTATTGCATGTGACTCTTTCAAAAGTAGTTTCTATTGATGTTTTAATTTGCTCAGTTCACGAAAAGTAATGTTAGCCCTAGTCTTCTTCATGTCTTCAACAATATTATACTCCATATCATCAGAAACAATCAGTGTTTTAGCTGGAGTTGATGAATCGGATTGGACTGAGCTTGTTTGAGTCGCTTTTGCTGATGATTTCTTACTTGCGATTTTATCCTTGGATACCGAGCTTGCACTCTTCTATTTAGAACTAGGTTGTGCAGGATCGAGTTGATTTCTACTTTTGGTACTAACTGGTGATGCCTCTTAATCCCCTTCATCTGGAAGAATGAAGTCCCACATTCCCTGTAGCTCTATAACTTCATCTTCATCAACAAGTTCTTCATTAGAAACTTCCTCTTCTTCTCCTTCTGATTCTGCATTTGTTATAGTGTTGGGAGGCTTTGAATCAATTGAAGGACTTTTTCTATAAGGCTTGTAGGGTTTCTTAGAAGAAGTCTCTACTACTTGTCTTTTAATGTCAACCATTTCGTTAACATGGTTTTTAAGACTTTCTGCAATCCTTCTAAATCAAATGGGTCTTTTAATTGCTTTTTCTTAGGATCATCTCTAAAATTAACCTTCTTATATTTTCTTTCATCAACAACATTTTTCTTTTCTAAAGCTAAGATACGTTTTTCTACTGCTATCGCTTCTTTCATGTTTCAGCCAATGTTGTCTTGGCAGCTCTATCAACAAAGATCACTATGTTAGATGGTAAAGTAGATATGCACCATTCACTTCGAACTTCTTCGCTAGGCTTGGAAGTGGTCGAAATTTTATTCAAAATCTTGTTGAAACACGAGTTAAAATCTTTGATAGGTTCTCTCGATTCAGTCTTAAGATTCGATAGATCATTGATCAATGTTGCTGTAGACCTATCATCGCCGAACTTTGTCAAGAATTGCTCTTAGAAAATGTCCCAACTAGTAATGGATCATGATGGTAATGAGAAATACCAAGATCCCACTGTTGCTTGTAAAGTATAAGGAAAGAGTTTAACAACGTCGTCTTCATTTGTAACTCCATTTAGATTTATTGATAACGTAAAGTTGTTTATGTGTTCTTTTGCTAGCATGCTTGCTTTAGGATTAAACTTAGGCAACCATTTTTTAGGATGAGCCGGTAATTGACTTAAGGGTGCATGCATTGAGACTGCCCCTGGATTATTCCATGGGTTTTGAGCCATCATTGAACTACTAATAGAGGAAAATGCAGACGAAGTTCCTTGTGGTAGGGATGAGGATGTTAAAGTTCTAGTACTCTAATGGACAACAATATGAAGTGGAGGAGTGGATGGTTGACTTTGCAATGGAGAAGTTGGAATGGATGTTGATGATGAGAGAGTCTCACTATTAGACCCTTGAGGTGACTTCCTTGCTCTTTTCCTTTTAGGTAGAGGTAATTCAGTTGGTTCGATACCAAAATTTTCACTCTATAGTCTGGTAAGAGGATGAGAAGGATTGTATTGCGAAATCACACTACCTTGAAATAATTTAGACTTTTGCGGTGATATGGAAAATCCTTGATGTTTATGGATCAAAGACTCAACTTCAGGAGGTTCGATAGTAGATCTATCTGAAATGTTTGGGTTTGTGGCAGTGGTTGTTATTTTCTCAACTTCTCGTTTAAGATTTAAAGACTCGGAATGCGATGGAGAAGTCGAGGGAGATGTTGAGGGCGATTTACTCTCAGAATGGTATTTAGCGCCAAATATTTTGAAGCCTAGAAAATTGGGTCTACAACAAGGGGGATACCCACCCGGTCTAGATCTTGAAAGCAACACCTTTTCCGTTTGGGATGGTGGGTCCGACTGGGGATAATGGGACTAGTTTCCCAGTTTGTTTGTGATGATAAGAGTTGATGTTTTCCTTTCTAAAGATTTCTAAATAGAATGATATTAATCTAAATCTAATATAAAACATGCAATTTTATTCTAATGAATGAAAACATCTAATTCTAAAGTTATCCCGGGAATTAGCTTTTCACTTATGTGATTTAAAATAGTTTCTAACATCAATTGGTAATAAAGATCATTCAATTGCTACAAGAAAAGAATTCATTAAAAATGAATTTTTTCGTATAAGAAATTAGCCAAAACAATTGTGAGAAGCATATCACATAATAAGTTATTCATACATTTAAGCATAAACATAATAGTCACCACCGTACAAAAGTGCCAAATGATAACTTAAACATTCAAGCTTTTGTATATAAACATCTGAACATAACATATTACTTGACACTTAAGCAGGAATCATTAAGAGATAAAGTACCATTGATAACAAGTCCTACTCATGAGCTTCAGAAATATAGATTTATCTTCCCATAATTCAATATCTACGAAGAGTACAGAAATGCATTTCAGTAGCAGACATTTAACATAGGTATCAATAAATATCGTTCTATTCATTCATCAAAACCTCCTCAGAGGGTGCAGAAGTGCATGTTTTGAAGAAATGTTTTTGAAAAATGTATGGACCCCTATCTAAATGCATGAGAGGGGTTTAAATACTACTAACTAAAGACTAAAAATAGTTTATTACAAAAATATAGGAGGAGGTTTAAATGACCGTCCTCATCTAAGGCAAAAATAAATAAATAAATAAAACTAAAACTGTATCTGAAAATTAACTATGCATCTCTTCTCTGAGATCGCAAGCATTCAACATCAGCTTCAGGAGCGTCATTTAGCCGACCTCCCATTTTAGTTTTCTTGCAAAAACAAAATTAGCAAGCGCTGGCGCTATCTTTTCGGCAAAATTTGTAAGGCATTTCAGAGTTATACATTGACTGTGCGGTTTAACCAAGTATTGCCAGTAAGTGTCCCAATTCAACTTGGTTAACTTCTTGATTGACTCTGCCTTTTCTTCAGCTTTCTGTCTCCAGTCACAAATTGAGTCACAAATCCATGACTTGAATTGTGATTTTGTCGCTCATCTCGCAATGGGAGCTCCATTATGATATTCTTTGGTAGAGTTCCTCTTGCTGTTGCAAGAGTTGGTCATTCAAGAAAAGGGATTCTGAGACAAATTCTGTAACTTTGGGGTCATCTTTATGCATTTCTAACATGGCCTATAATTGATGTTCCTTTTCGGCCAAATTGCTTTGATACCCCAGCTACATTTGTTGAAAGTCCTGTTCTAATTTTTCCAATTTTTCTTCCGCTTCCCGGTTAGCGCTGGCCTGCTGCAACTGTTGTTACAAAAACATAATTTTTTCTTCTTTATTCTTAAGAAACATTTGCACTTCGAATGCTTTATCAATAGTAGTAGAAGCTTAGGCTCTTGCGATTTGGGATAACTTAGACAAATTTTCTGTAGGATCAATGGTAGGGTCTCGCCAAAGGACATCTAGTTGCTCTGCCTTAGGTGAGAGCACGCTGTCTATTTTCTTTTCTTTCTTTGTCTTCTTACCACTGCTTTGTGCTGCGGACTATAAAATACATCTAGAGGAGGAATCTCCTCTATCTTCAGCATGATTTCAGATGATGGGGCTATGGGAATATGCTCCATTTCTAGAGCATTGATGACTGTTTCAATGACCATTTCTGTCATTGTTTATGCTGTATGCTCAGGTGTCTTCATGTTTTTCTCCTCGGTATTGATCAATTCATTAAATGTTTTCCACTCTTTCTCCAGCTCAGTTTTCACTGGCTTTGGTGGCTGGATGAGGGGAGCGGGAACCTTCACCTGTGGTGTCGACAAAACTTGTTGCTCTGGGTGCTCTTTAGATTAGGCAGTATCCCTGGCTGACCCTTCACTTTGTTATGCTCACTCTCTGACTGTTTCGACTGTTCTAGTGATTCTTTTCCAGAATTAGACTTGGACTTGGATTTGTCTATCCCCGATCTTCCACTTATACTGATGCTGGGAGTGGGATCCCTTATTGGTTCTAAGTGCAATTTGTCCAAGGGGATGTTTTCTAATCTCTGCTCTCTGTAGAGTTTTAACTCTTGGAATTCCGTTGGGCCAAATTGAATTTGGGCCATGTGAAAAATGTCTTTAAGTGTGCTCTTCTGCTGGAAGATGTCATCAAAGAGATCATCTTCTTTAGTGAATATGTTTATTTTGACAGCCGTAGTAAATTTTTTTATTACATCAAAGGGATCAAACTGTCTCCCTGGAAATTTAAACAGTCGTAGGCTCAACATGTTGTCTACTTCTTTGAAAGCATGACCTAAATCAAACAGCAAAAAGGCCCCACAAGCCAAAGGGAATTGCGGCCATATGGCCTTTTTCTTGTCTTTTAATTCTTTGCTCATTCCTCCAACCCCGCAGATTTGGTAGGCTATTTCACGGGCCATTATCTTATTAGGAACATATAAGGGAAGCACATGAGGGGAAGCAATGCTTCCAAATACTCTGATATAAGTGAAAAAATCTTCTTCGAACCATCTTCCGATAGGGAGAATATAACCTTCAACTTTGGGGGAAATCTTGGGGCGTCTTTATTATACAATATTCTATGAAGGGGTAACATAACTCCATGAAAAATTCTATAAAAATATGGGGTAAACTTGGAATCCCACAATTCCTTATGGTAGACCTGAATGGGCAAGGGATTCTGTATAGTCCACTTCCAACCCATGAGAGGAAATCTAGAAACTGAACAGATTGCATCCATAACATAAGCAACTAAAAAGAAAGGAGGATAAATCCTTTGAGGGGGAGTTCTTTTAGACCGGTAATTCCAAATAGCCAAGGCTAAATTATCAGATAATATCTGGGCCGAATCCATAATAGTGGTGTTGTTGGCCGCATCTAATAGGGGTAGCCACTCAGATGAAAACTTCTTGATATCAATCAAGCCTTCCAAATAGCCTACATAACATAGCGACAGCAAAACAATACGGGGAGGAGAGGGAACCAGTACTGTACATACCGTATTTTTCCTTTTTTAATGGCTCTTCCTTTACTGACCAGATTTTGGAGCATTCCATCAGATATTTGTTCTCTTTGGCAAATTTCTCCACGAACTGCTTGTAGTAGCTAGCCTGCGGCTCTGGTAAATGATACATAGGTCTTAAATCCTGTGGGGTAAATGACCCAATAAGCTCATGGCTCCGAGACTTGAATTGCTTGTCTGTTATATCAATGTTGTCTAATACCCACTTGATGATGTCTGTATAGGGAAGTATCTTAGGCCTTGCTGCTATGCGGTGCAGGAATGAGCATGCAATTTCAGTAAGTGATGCTTCAGATTGTTAGAGTCGGTCTTGTCATTCCTCCATCAGAGATCAAAACTCTTTCTGCATTTCATTTTTAGGAGTTCCGCTCCATTCACCCAGCTACATTCTGCTAGGGGCATGCCATAACCTGACGGAAAAGGTCATGCTAGTCATTTCCCCTCATGTCTAGCACCTGCTGGCTTAGGTCTTTTGTCAATGTTCACTAAAGTCCATGACAGTTAATGTTCAATCTTTTAATGGATGAGAGTCATTTTCAGTCATTAGGTCTAGGGATTAGTCAATTTTGTCTTCAACCATGTCCAATAAAGCCATGCAGACTAGAGGGGGGCCCTTACAAAGTTGTGATGCAAATATTCTCATCGTCGTCTTGACAGATTACGACTGTTCTTAAAACTCTATTTTAAAGAAAAGTCAAGCAGTGTGTCATTTGTAATAATTTTAAAAAAAAGTCTCTAGTTAATTTCTTCAGGTGCAGTCATGGTTTCCTTCGCCAAACACCATGTCATGCGACCCCTACAAAAGTGCCAAAAAATTTCATCATTTTAGCTAAAAATTCAAAGGGAAAAGTGAAATTTAGTGTTGCGTTAAATCAGTGAAAAGGGTCAAAACAAGACATTAGCAAAGTGGGTTTTGAGGAAGCAAAGATTTAACCCATGACTTCAAAGTCTTTATATAAGAATTTCCACAAGGAAACAAGGTCATTGTGCAAATCAAGGTTATTGAAAAACATAGCAAAGTGATTGTAATAGCAAAGCGCACGTTTTAGGAGAGGTTGGAGTCGTTTTCAGGAGCGCGACGCACACATAGAGGGGCGCGATGCACGTAGGGAGCATGGCGCACACACAAAGGGGAATGGCGCACGTAGGGAGTGCAGCGCACAGAGTACGACCCCGCCGTGTAAAGTTAACACGGGCGTGACGCATATAAAGAGAGCAGTGCACTAGGTTTGTTGCGCGGCACACACCCACAAAGGCCCGGATTTGTACCAAACTTGCAACAAATCTCTTTGAAACCCTTCAAATCGACAGGTAGGGTCTATATCTTGGCTTGCTCATCAAATTTTGTGAACATATGGTGGTTCATGGCTATGTATAATTGTAATAAAAAATGCCTAAACCCTACCTCTTGAAAACATCAAAGCCATTGCTCTAGGGTTGAAAACTTGTTGTGTTGATGCCAAGGCTCCTCTTTCACCTCTCATTTTTTCACTCCTTTCCATTTTTCCCTTCCCCCCTATCTCATTTTTCCTTATTTTCCCTACCCTAAAACATTACTAAACCCCTATTGCCCATCCCCTCAACTCATTTGTCAAACATTAAACCCAAAAACCCTACCTTATAAAATCCCCAAACCCCCTTACATGTCCCTAAACAAAATTTCCCCCATAACCCCTATTCCCATCATATTATTCCCCTTCCTAACACTCCCTTTTTCATTGTTCCCCTTGGTGGCAGATATCACAACAACACCTAGTTTCATAGCACCATCAAAGGGCAGCCCAAGTACAGTACGCACACAACAGTCATGGCATCTGAGCATTCATCAGAGTATGAGATGGAAACACAAAGTGATTCATCCTTAGAAGAATAGGCTCCCCAGAAACATCACAAAAGTGGCAAACATGTTAGGGATGAGCCAACTACCCTCACAGAATTGCAGGTCTACCCTCTTGCTATGTCATGTTTCCAACATCTATCATGTTTTGAATTTTTTCAAAGGGTGGCTAATGTTCGAGTTCATCATGAGTTTGCCCATCTTTTTGTGCTTCACTTACATGGAGGTCATTCTATCTTGCCCGCGGTTACCTTCACACTGACACTCGAAACTATCTCATTAGCAACCGGCATACCAAATTTTGGAGAACAGTGGCACAAGAAACAAAAGGTGGATCGGCAGCACTATGAGCCTTACATTAAGGCCAGTTTCTTGAGGCAGCTCCAAAGAGTTTTTCCATTCAGATATTTGAAAGATGAATATGATCCACTCATGAAGTTGATCATGAAGTACTTCAGCTGTGAGGGGAGGTTCTCTCGTCTGTATGCCTATCACATCAGGTTGCTCATGCACTTTACCAGGGTACAGATGATGAACATCCCATATTTCATTTGCAGGAACATAGAGAGGATGAACACCTTCATGCATCAGAAAACCCTTCAGCAGCAACTTAAAAATGTTTATCACTTTTCTCTTATTAAGATTTTGGTGGATCATCAGTTGGGATTACAAAGCATTACTTGGGATGACTTCATCTCCCATGACCTCTTCAGCTCTTCACAGGTATTATCAGAGGTTGAACATGAGACAGGTGGTCCTTCTCATCAGTATGAGCACCATGAGACCACTACTATGCTAGTATTCATCACCTATTAGAGAGGCAGTTGACATTTGTTTGCAGCAACAAAGCGAGTGTTATCTCCACCCGGGGTGGAAGGGGCCTCGCTTCTGACATCGGCAACGCAGGTACAAGACAAGGGAAAGAGGCCCATGCATGACGAGGGGCCATCAGGTGAACAAGAGGCTGACTTCATCCTCATTCATGATGATGATGCAGATGAGGAGAGTGCCAAACTTAGGAGGACCATCTAGGAGCAGAAAACGGAGATCCAAGACTTGTCACTCAATTGGAGAGGCCAAATGGATTATCAGGTATTTTGGAGTAGAGGAACAAATAGCTTGAGGACCAGCATGAGATCATGGAGCTGCAAAACATCCGTGAGAATCGCCAAGCTACCCAATGTAGGAGGATTGAGCTCACTCCATTGGAGCAAGAGATTAACAATGACCGAGAGTCTTGGCTCGAGCGTATCAACATTCACCTTGAGAGACTGTTAGAGAAGGACGACAAGGACAAAACCATATTGAGGTGGATGGTTTATCACTACAGGGCACGAAACATGAGTTCAAAGGCTCGGATAAGGAGTTTGAAGGCAAAATTGAGCAAAGCGACAAAGAGGCAAAAGAGGCAAAAAGAGAAAGATCGGCTTCAAATCTTGGCTGAAGCCTCTTTGGCCCAGCATACCACTTCATAGAGGATCTCCAGCCCAAATTTAAAAAAATTTGGGACAATTTTGGTCACATGACAAATTTTTGGTCACAACACAGGGTTTTTCTCCCTGTGCGCCGCGCCATTGGCGCGACGCTTAGGGTTGGGAGCTCCAAATCACAAATGGATTGCATTTTTGGATTCAGCATGAAAAATCATGACTGCTGGTACATGGACAAGAAATTTGGGCATGATTTGAGTCCCCAGGAGGTCAAAAACACTCAAAAAATGACCTCTCTGCTCATATTTTGACACACAGGAAGCAGCCTTGGGAGAATGAAGATTTGGAGGGGCAAATGAGCACCAAATTCAGAAATTCTACTTGGGTTGGAAATTAGGCAGGCTAGGCTTTCCAAGAAGCACACTTCGGCACAATTTGGACTCCTTCAGGTACCTCAAAACAGCCTCCAAAGTGGCATGATGCATTTAGATTTGGGCGTAGCGCATATAGAGAAAAAGGCCAAAATCACTTCCGCTTCGCGACATTTCGATTCGCGACTTTCTCCAAGTGGGCCCGCTCATCTACACTACACTTTTTTCGGCACCTAAGGCAAAATTTAAAGTATTTCCACTAAAAGTTGGCTTCTATCCAAGTGGCAAAGGAAGGCGAGAAGTCACCCAAGCCATTTGTCATTTTTGTAACTCTGCACACCTGTAACTAATGGTTGGATTTCCACTTCCACTTTGTAATGATTCGAAAAACTCCCCAACTCTTGGTCATTCTATTTCCTTATGGCATAGTCTATTTATTGTATACAAACCATTTGCAAAGGGTTGGTTGGGTTGTAATTTCTGGGAGACTGTGGGAGAGAAACTCAGTTCTTCATTTTGACAGAGGATTAATGAAAGGCAACGACTCTGTTTCATGAGATTCTTGTGGCGTGAGTGTAGCAAATGTGTTCTCTTTATGTTTCATAGTTCATTCATATTCATTTCCAGTGAAATTTTCTGAGTAAGATAAGGTAGAATTCATGTTTATTGCTCTGCCTGTGGGAAAGTTTCACGTATGTGTTCTTCTTCTGTTGAAAAGGATTCATGTGTTTATGCCCTTTTCACCCTCCTAAAAAATCTTTCCGTTCCACATTACTTCAAATTTAATTGCTATACTTTCCGCCTGTCTTGCCTCACGAAGTAGTCTGTGCCTTTGTGTTAAATTCTCTACTCATTGCTGTTCGTTGGTCCCATACATCCCAAAAACTCAGTCATTTATAAAAAATGCTTCTTGTTTCCATATCTATTTACTAGCCTAAGATCAATATTTTCATTGGAAGTCATCTCAAACCATTTCGTTTACTTATTCACTGAGCGTGACTCGGAGAGAGCCCTCTCCTGTTCTGGTAGGGCTAGCTACCAGACTGAGCGTGGTTTGTGGTTACCTTGAATTTTTCCTTCCTTCAGCCTAAGGCGGATTTAGGTGCTAACATAGTGGCGACTCCACTGGGGATTGAAAATTACTCCCCTTACTTCTTGATAATTCTAAGCTTCCAGATGATAAGTTTAGGATTTGATAGGTTGAGTGAGTTGGTTGTGTCGTTTGATTTTTCTTAATAACACGCCGGCTTCTAGAAGATATACCAGAGCTAATCCAGATCTAGATCCTTCGCACATCTACGAGAATCCCAATTTGATTCCAAGACTTCGTCGTCAAGAGAGCTCTATATCTCCCGTTTTCAAATCCCATTCATGCCCTAACATTTTTGAGTATCTTGAAGAGCTAGAGTTTGATGAGAAATTTGAAATATCATTGTTCGAGACCAAATCTGAAAGGGCGGTTGATTCTACTGTCCCCAATCCACAGTTTCTTGTAGACTTGGAAACGGAAAGGGCTAATTGGTCAATTGATAATTACATTATAGCATAGCTTCAAACTCCAATTGCTCGCCCCCTACAAACTATACACACTCCTCCAACACCTCCAAGGCCAAATCCACCAAGAGTGATGGCTGCCTGTTTTTCACCCCTTGTTCTGCCTCAAGTTTTAGATGATATGCCCACAGATTATCAAAGAAAAATCCTGTTTTTTTGATGGTACTCCTAACAGCATTACTGCTCAGCAACATGTGGACAGAATGGTAGATTTCTATGAACTTCACGAGATCGATGCAGAGAATGTGGCAATGAGACTCTTTGTACAGACATTTGTAAGTGAAGTGAGGAAATGGTTCAGAGGTTTGCTGGCTGCACGTATCGCTACCCTGGACGACCTACAAAGACAATTTTTAAACCGCTGGGAAGTGAAAAATAATCCTCTTCAAATTCTGGCTGAATATGAGAAAATCAAAAGAAATGCTGGTGAGTCGGTCGAAGACTATTGCATTAGATTCAATTTTGTGTATAATGAAATTCCCGATCATCTAAGGCCACCTGTGGGGCTATCCATGGTGAAATTTCTAGATGGTTTTGATGCTGACATGGCTTATCAATTAAGAGAGAGAGAACCGGCCACAATGGAAGACATGCAGAAGATAGCGGTCAACATTGAAGCAAATCCGTTGACCAAGAGAGCTACAGCAAAGGCAGAGAAGAAGGTCACCGTAAAAGAAGAATCTTCCTCGGTAGATCAACTACTCCAGAAGGTAGAGTAGATGCTTGAAAGGGTGAAACTTGACAAACCTGAGCCACAAGTTAGAAATCCTAACTTTCGTGGCCAACAACAACCACAATATAGAATAAGGTAGAGAGATCAGTGATCCCAAGAGTAGATAGCACAGCAGCTAGTATAGCCACCATTGTAGCAAAATTTTGTGCATGGACCAGAGTCAAATGAGGACGGGAATATAATAGGTGAAGAAAACCACCTCTTTACTCTTGATGATTTGCCTATTTATATTACTGAGGATGAGGAGTATGCAGAAAACTCGGCTGTACACCAAGAGGCAGATTTCATTCTACCGAATGACACCGTTTTTGAGGAAGAATCAGATGAGTACCAAAGAGGATATATGAATGCTCTGTCCACCTAGCAGCAACGATATTCACTTAGAAACAGAGATGTGTTGGTCAAGCCAGTTCATAAGAGGAAATATGGTGAGACATCAAAGAATGATTCATTAGTTACACAAAGGAAAGGAAAGGAGGTGGTTGGTTCGGAGAGCAGCAAATCACCATCAGCAGAAAAATCAAATCCACCAATTGCATCGAAAGAAAAGGAAAGGAAAGAAATCCCATTCAAAGAGGTAGAAAAGACTCTCGCTTTTAATTTAGAGAATGAGATTTCTAAATTGAAAATATCCATTCCCTTGACTGAAATAATGAGGAACAACGGTTATAGAGGGAAAGTATCTAAAATATTGAATTTGGACCCAATGTCCGACATGGTGAATGTCGACAATGATCAACCTGAAATGATTTTTGGGCCAACATCGAACGGTGAGTCTCCTGATAGTGATGTGCCACCTTTTTATATCAGTTTAAGATTGCATGATTTTGTGTTACATAATGCCATGTTCGATTCCGGAGCTTCTCACAATATCATGCCCAAGGCTATCATGGATAAGCTGGGCCTGGACATCACCCGACAATACCATGATCTCTATTCATTTGATTCCAGTAGAGTAAGATGTATTGGGCTCATCAAAGACTTGGTTGTGAGTCTGGATCAACTCCTAATGAATAATGTTTTGATGGATGTTGTCGTAGCAAATATTCCTCCCAGGTTTGGCATGCTTCTTTCCAGGTCTTGGGTAGCGAAATTGAAAGGGACACTACAACTAGATTTCTCCTATGCAAGGATTCCGGTGTTTGGCCAAATGAGGAAATTGTATCGGGAACAGAAAATGAAATACATGATTACAAGCAAGGACAAACCAATAAATCATCCGATCAATTATGTACATACAGATTTAGAGTCTTTTGTTTTGTATTCTGATAGTTTCAACAATATCAATAGTCAGTTAGTAGAAGCAGATGATATTCCAGAAATAACATAAAATTTTAGAGGAGTTTTAGAGAAAGAAGGACAAGAACAACAGAACACCGTTGGGTGATCAAATGAAAGTAATGGACGACAAGCAGACAAAGCACAACAAACAGATTTCCAGCACTTACAAGAGGAGGAAGAAGGTTTGTGGACCATGGATTTCGATGGAGCAGTGGGAAATGATGGCGCTGGAATTGGGATTTGAGTACGCAGTCCTTTCTCTGCCCCGAACAAAGTGCCTTGTAACGTGCAGGTATGCTCTTACAAGTTAGCCTTTGATTGTTCAATAATGAAGCTAAGTATGAAGCTCTAATTGCCGGCCTAAAAATTCTAAGAAAGATGAATGCTAAGAGGATTTCAGTATATGGCGACTCCGAATTGGTGATTAAGTAGGTCAGAGGTGAATATCAAGCAAAGCATCCTAGGATGCGGGCTTACCGTAATGCAGTTCTAGACATCCTAAAATTATTTTCAGAATATACCTTGACATGTGTGCCTCGTATACAAAATAGTATTGCGGATGCTCTTCATAAGGCAACAAGTAGTTTGAAGATCCTAATGAACTCCAGCAATAAATTCAAAATCCATGTCAAGCATCGTCCAACCATTCCAGACAATCAGAGATATTGGCAAGTTTTCCAAGATGATGAGGAGATTGATGATTTTCTGCAAAACAAAGGTAAGTTCAAAGCAACCTCAATTGATGTAGAAAATGACAATGGTAAAGGTAATGGTAGAGATGATGTGCTGATCAATCAAATGGATGTGTTGCAGCTAAAGAATAACGTTATTCCTAAAGGTTTGATACCTTTAGAAGAACTCTTTGATCAAGATGATGTAGCCCGCAAACCAACATTGCAGCCAACAGGGAAGGGTGTGGAAGAGGTCAATGTCGGAACAAATATTAATCCTAATTTGGTAAAATTGTCTAAAGCATTGCCACCAAAAATCAAGTACAAATATATCAGTTTGCTGTCTTCATTTGCAGATGTGTTTGCTTGGGACTATTCTGACTTAAAGACATATGATACCAATATAATTCAGCACACTATACCCATCAAGCCCGATAAAAAACCATTCAGATAAAAGTTGAGAAGGCTTACTCCAAAGTTGTTGCCATAAATTGAAAAGGAGATAAACAGGCTGTACAAATTAGGAATCATTGTTCCCATCAGATTTTTGGGTTGGATCTCTAATCTGGTGCCCGTACGAAAGAAGATAGGTGAGATTCGCTTGTGCATTGATTTTAAAAATCTCAATAAAGTTTCGTTGAAAAACAACTATCCACTGCCTAAAATGGACCATATACTTCAGTGAGTAGTGGGAGCATCTCATATGTCACTACTTGATGGTTATGATGGATATAACCAAGTTTCTATCCATGAAGATGACCGAGACAAGACATTGTTCACCACTCCATGGGGAACCTTTCATTACACTAAAATGCCTTTCGGTTTGAAGAATGCAGGTGCCACATTTCAACGTGCAATGGAATTGGCTTTCGCAAATGAGAAGGATGTCTTTTTGGTTGTGTACCTGGATTATTTGATGGTGTTTTCCAAATCTGATGAAGAACACATGTACCATCTAAAAACCGTCTTCCAAAAGTGCAGAAAATATGGTTTGTCACTGAATCCGAAAAAGAGCTTGTTCGCCATGGAGGAAGGCAAATTACTCGGGCACATTATCTCAAAAGATGGCATTCATATTGACCCATCACGTGTACAAGCAATTCAGCAAATCGAATTTTCCCCGGAATAAGAAAGAGATTCAATCTTTCAACGGTAAAATGAATTTTCTACGCCGCTTTGTACCTAATCTTACTGAACACCTAAGAGAGATTACAAACATGCTTAAGAAGGACAGCCAAATGAAATGGACGGAGGAGGCTGTAAAATCTTTCAATTTAGTCAAATTGGCTCTTTCTTCAGCTTCAGTTCTAGTCAGCCCGAACTACACTCAGGATTTCATATTGTTTTCATTTGCTTCAGAGCATCCTATGGCAGCTGTGTTATTGCATAAAAGAGATGATCACAAAAGACCCATTGCATTCTTCAGCAGAGCTATAAGAGATGCAGCCTTAAAATACAACATCATT
>APFE030481639.1:8484-31874 GCA_000404065.3 Pinus taeda | reverse complement strand
TTGAACTTAATTATTAAAACTATAATATTGTAATATTTTTTGTTTTTTAATTAATTAAATTTTAATGTATTTAATTTTTTCAAAGAGAGATATTTATTGTTTGATTTTACTAGTTAGTCATACAAATAATCATCGACGTCTTTAGCCTATAAATAAACTGCATCAAACATGAATATTGTGGATATTGGTAATTTGACTAAGTCATATTTACCTAATCTATTCTAACATTACAACCCGAATATTGTGGAGACTGGTAATTTGACCAAGTCATATTTACCTAATCCATTCTAACATTACAACCCTGGCATGAAAAATTTAATGATACTTTAAAAACTTGGTTTTTAAACATAGGCCTTAAAAAAGTTAGATTAATATAAAGAAATATCATGACAAATTCCATGTAGTATTACTTAAAATGAATGACTTTAAATTGTGATACAATAAAAATAAAAATAAATTACTTTAATTGTGATACGAGGAAAATGAAAACTTGTGTTAAGAAAAATGTCATATAGTATTACTAAAAATGAATGACTTAAATTGTGATACAAGGAAAATGAAAGTGTTTTAATAATTCAAAAAACTTTAAAAATAAAATAAAGTAAGCATTAAAACTATATGTTATTATAATAATATCTTATAATATATCACTATATCTTATAATATATTACTTAAATAACCATTGTAAATTAAGAATACACATAAATAACCATTATAAATGGAAAATGTAATATATTATAAACTCAACCACTACAATTGTACAGGCCTATAAGAATATGAAACTACTTTTAAGGGGGAGGAAGTAAATAATAAGATATTAAAATGAAAAGTGGTTATAGTAATAACTTATAACTTGAAATACAATCTGTTATAGAAATTAAAAGTACACCTTTATAAATATGATATATTATATTAACACAATTAAAACATTATGGGAAGTGAAAGGAAAATAAAAATAAATATAATACCAGTAAAATCAGTGAGCCGGCTCCGGAATTGAAAAGTCACCAGAAAATAATTGCTTGCTGCTGCGGGCACTTATAAGACCATTAATGGCGGCACACATTTAACCTGCATTCAACCGATCAAACGAAACTCAGGGTTAATAAAACTTAAGGTTAATAAAAAAGCATAAAAAAAAAAACTCTTACAGCAGAGACGTTAAATAGATCATACCTTCTCAAATAACCATTACGTGAAAGATATGAATCCTGGAGCGTTGGCAATTGGGTTTTAATTGGCCTGCAATTAATAATCAACGCTGATGATAATAATTGATACTGAGGGGGAGGAAGTAAATAATAAGATATTAAAATGAAAAGTGGTTATATTAATAAGTTATAACTTGAAACTATACTATGTTATAGAAATTAAAAGTACACCTTTATACATATGGCATATTATATTAACACAAGTAAAACATTATGGTAAGTGAAAGGGAAATAAAAATCAATAGATTACCAGTAAAATCAGTGAGCCGGCTCCGGAATTGAAAAGGCACCAGCAATTAATTGCTTGCTGCTGCAGGCACTTATCAGGCCATTAATGGTGGCACACATTGATACTGAGAAAAGACGGAATGATACGCAGGTCTAGTTAACACAGCAAGGTTTAATAAAAAGCATGGAGTTAAAGCTTAAGGAATCCTAATTTTATAGGAGAATGGCACTGCTAAATGGTTAGTTGGCACCGGCATGAATAATATATTTAGAAAAAACAGTCAAATTCAAATCAACGGGGCCAGGTTCAATGCACAACCGAGCTGGAGGTGAAAAGAAGGCAAATAACGGCTTTATAGTCGGACCTTCAAAAGTTTCGATCAGAATGTTATATAGAAATTTGATTCTCGGACAGTTAAAATATGTTAAAATAGGAAAGATACAGACAGAGCCGTAAATAGCTATTATATAGTTATTATTTCCAATATGCCGAGACTATGTAACTGAGAAAAGCATTCGAACAGGAGGGTAATCTTCAGAAAAAACAGGTAACTTCCTGGCCAAGAATCAACAGAATAATCTGACCTATGCGCATTGAGAATTTGTACCCTCCACGCCATTTGTATATTCGGTTCCATATCCTAATTACGCAGCGCTGAAATAGGTGTATTTGAATCGTAGGTTCCGGAAACATGCGGCACCACGTGGATCACAGCTATTTAATTTTCGCAGACGGACAAAAATGGTAGGAAACCATGGCAGATGTCAACAGGAAATTGAAATAGTTATTATTTCCAATATGCCGAGACTCTGTAACTGAGAAAAGCATTCGAACAGGAGGTAATCTTCAGAAAAAACAGGTAACTTCCTGGCCAAGAATCAACAGAATAAGCCGACCTACGCGCATTGAGAATTTGTACCCTCCACACCATCTGTATATTCGGTTCCATATCCTAATTACGCAGCGCTGAAATAGGTGTATTTGAATCGTAGGTTCCGGAAACATTAGGCAGCACGTGGATCACAGCTATTTAATTTTCGCAGACGGACAAAAATGGTAAGAAACCATGCCAGATGTCAACAGGAAATTGAAATAGTTATTATTTCCAATATGCCGAGACTCTGTAACTGAGAAAAGCATTCGAACAGGAGGTAATCTTCAGAAAAAACAGGTAACTTCCTGGCCAAGAATCAACAGAATAATCCGACCTAGGCGCATTGAGAATTTGTACCCTCCACGCCATCTGTATAGTCTGGTTCACATCCACCGTTGAAAATGTGTTATCTGATCAAACGACTCAGAGTAAAAGTGTTGACGAAAAGTTCATGCATAGGAAAGGCCTATCAGCCTAAATATCAAAAATAGATTTCTTATTTATAAATAAATATAAATATTGTTATGGTACTATGGGTTTAAATCATGGCTTTTCAATATCAAATGCTTAAAAAATTATAATTCACTTTATATGACACTTATTTATATGATTTTAAAAAATTAATTAACTTAATTAAAAGAAAAGAAAGAGGTATAAATATTTAAAGATAAATATCAACATTTTATTTTGTGTATACTGCTATGAATATGCAGCTTATATAACCACCTAATAGTCATTGATAACTAACATAAAATTCTGAAAGTTATATTTAAAATAACCATGCATATTTGCATAATAAACAAATTCTCCATGCATACATCTATCTATCTATCGATCTATCTATCTATCTATATATATATATATATATATATATATATAATGACACTGATTTTTTATATTGTAAATTTATGTAACTTTGAATTCTAGGTGTAATATTTTTTTTTGGTTGCATTTTTCTTCTTTAAAAATTAGGTACTGTATTAATTTTGACTCATCCTAACTAGATCACCATATATAAATTAAATGATAGATAAAAATTTATAGAATCAAAACATAATTGTCTCATGATACATCTCAGATAATCAATGTTAAAAAACTCATAACTTTATTTAAAGTTATTGTCAAGTATAAAAATAATTTATATATAAGTTAAACATATATACATTATAAATGAATGTGTAACAATATTCTTCGACATACATATTCATTCTCCTTTTAAAATGTAGACTTAGCTTATAAAATACTTTGCTACAATACCATGGGCCAATACCATGACTTATTAATACTACATATCCAATGAATGATCACTGTTTTTCACATCACACAAGTTCATATGTTTCTTTTTAATCAATCAATTAAAAACAGAGAAAGAGAATAACAACTTTCACGATAAGTATTAACCTTTTCTCTATGACTATTATTAAGAACATTCTAGAACATTTTGTTGTTGTTAAAGCCCTACCATGAGTTAAAATTTGCAGATCAGACACTGCATTAATAAAATAATATTACATGTAAATACATGTATTCTTTCCTCAATATTTGTAGACTCTCTTGGACACACGATCACTTTGTTGAGAAAATATTCAACCACACACCAAACTATGAAACATCTAGATCTCAACAACTTTAGGAACAGACTCCTGTAGATAGAATGAACTTCCCCCTCAATGACTACTTGTCTCAATCTCAATCAGAAATATCTACACCTATTCCAATCTAGCAATTACACCTTATACCTTATTCATGTAAACGTCATCAAATTTTCAATGTCCATATAAAAGAATAACCACCCATCGTAATGCATGGGTACCTAACTACCGCAACCTCTATTATAATAGAAAGTCCTTCGAATACATGGTTCATCCAAATTTTTTATGAATTCCCTCTAACTTGGTCCTTCACATTTTGATATTATTCCATCGCACAATTCTCACCCTTAATCGAGGACTCAATTCTATGATTACATGTCGAGCTTAAATACGAGTACACCTACCACCCTCATACCTACCGAGTGGTTAGTTCCACAACCTCATGTCACTAGGGAACACATACTAAAGGGATATGCATGCCTCTTTGGGTGTTACGACCACATGTCAGTTTAATATGCTCCAATCTTAATAAGATATTAGGTACATAGAACATTTCAAGTACCATAGTAGACCATTACAAAGCAATATATGATATGTATATTTTCTATAATTACAGTGTGTTACTCATAATTTATCAGGGTAATGAGTCTATTCTACAAACTCAAATAAACTTGGTTTTCAATCATCCTTTAATTTATAATGCTACCCTAATCACTATCTTGTCATTCTTGAGTGTCATGCCTTCATCATATCTGGAAATCAATAGTTTCAGCAAATAGATGTGTCTATTGTTGAAATGGCCAGTTGCAACATAGACTCAAACATGTGATGATATTTGGGCAGACTAATTTTCAAGCATCCCGTCATTTCCACTAGACATATATCCATACAATTTTACATCACTTGATAGACTCTAACAATTGATTTTGACGAGACATAATTATAACCAAGATATCCCAACACAAATAAAATAAATGAGGGTCAATTTTAGCATGCCATGGTTTTTCACAAAGAATATTTCAATGGAAAGCAAAACAAAAAGTAGAGCAAATTTCATTAAACAATCCAAGAATACCACAGAAATCAGTTCCAAGTGGCTACAAGCTCGACACTATAGAACTCCCTTGCTTTGATTGAAATTTATGCAACAATAAAATGAAGGCTACACTTACAGTTAAGGGCATGGTGATACACATTCTCAATGGATTGAAAGCAAAATGCCCCAACAAATATTTTTTTAGATATGCAATGCTTAGCTGATTCCTCACACTCATCGACCCTTTATCACTCGACGACCATTCTAACAACAACATCTACAATATGCCTCTTGCACACAACTCCATAGTCACACACAACAAAATTTTATGGAGAAAATTAAGTCTTCCCTAACAACTTCAAGCTCTACTAGCCTACAAACCAGCCTTACATTTATGACACTGGTTGGTAGAATGCATTGAAGTGACCTAGTTCACATGACATGACCAAACATATTGACATTATCTTTACATTAAGTAATCAATGGAGCAATAATCAATCGAATTTTTGACAAAAACTAGTCACTTTGTGCCAAAGAAGATCTAAAATTGCATATGATGGTCCACCACGAGTGTCCTCCATGTGAGGATTCTAGTGAATACATGACCTTTCTGGTAAATTTATCTACCACTCATATTCTAGCCACACTAAAATCATTTATAGAAGTTATCCAGTGCTAATGTCGAAATGAATTTAGCTAGAGAAATTATTGGCGATGGATGGCATCCTCTAATTCGTCGACCCAAACATTTTCAAGAAACTGCACTATGTATTCAAAGCGAAGCTTCAATAAACATATTTACACTCCATGAATATATAGGTCTATCCATACTCACAGGTCCACTCAAGCTGTATTTACTTTTCTTTTTATACACATAGTTTCATACAAACTCTATCCAACAACCTCCCCTCCCACAATTCATAGTCAAGTGCTCTCTTTTATGTACAACTTGAACACAACATGAATGCAATAAAAACTCAACCTTCATGCACTAGTCACAATGGTTGTCAAAGTATTTCGATCTGAGCAACAATAGTCTCGGTCAGAGTGAAATGGTTGTCAAAATTTAAGCTGCAACAAACTTACTCTAGTCCACTGGTTCACACAAATCTACAAATTCCACCGTAAATATAGGATGCCTAGAAATTACTCAAATGATGAATAAGAATACACATTTCGACTTACTCTACTTATGCCCCAAGGCCTTACATGAGAAGCTAGTTAGGTCTGGGCCCATACGAAGCTCTGATACCAAGTAAAAATTTGTAGATCACACAATGATTAATCAAATAATACTACATGTAAATACATGTAGTGTTTCCTCAAGATAGGTAGGCTATCTTTGACATACAATCAATTTGTTTAGAGAATATATCAACCACACACCAATATTTGAAACATACAGATCTCAACAACTGCTAAACTTTAGGAATAAGCTCCTGCATAGAGAATGAATAACAAAAATGACAAGTAGCAATTATATTTCCAAGTCCATTTACCTAATACTTATTGATAACTTTTCAAACCTTTCTTATACCTTATTACCAAGTGGAATTGTTGAAGAAAACCCATCCATCAGAGGTGTATTCGTTGCTGTAACTTTCAGTGAGATTGCAAGTATTGCAATGGTTGATGATATGTGTGAATTATTGTTTCCTTACCCACCAAGTAGTGTTTCCATTTTTACACAATTTTCACCAACGCATGCAATTCCTTGTCGTATGTAGGATAATTAATCATTACACGATTGGAAGTTTCTAAATGAAAACAGATAGGATTACCATGTTGCATGAGGACTTCACCCATGGCATAGTCACTAGCATCAATCTGAATCTAAAATGACTGTCTCAAGTCTGTAAGTGCAAGTACTGGAGCTAAACTGGTCTTTTTGTTCAATGCGTCAAAGGCATTTCCTTGTTTTCCTCCCCATTGAATTGTTTTTTTCACACTTTTCAATGCATGCAAAGGAGATGTTATAGATGAAAAGTTAACAATAAATTTCCTCCCATATTTGACTGCTCCCAAAAAACTTCTTACTTAGTAACTATCTTTGGCCTTGGCCAGTTCAAAATGACATCAACCTTGGACGTATCTATTTTCAGCTCACCTCCTCCAACAATATGACCCAATTAAACTAATTAAGTTTTTCTAAACTCACACTTTGACATCTTTAAATAGAACTATTCTATCTTTAAGACATCAAGTAATTTTCTCACATGCACAACATGTTCGTCATGATATTTACTGAAAATTAAGATGTCATCTAAGTGTACTATAACAAACTCATCCATAAATAGCCGCAACACATTATTCATCACACGCATGAAGGTATAAGGAGCATTACATAAACCAAAAGGCATAACTAGCCATTGAAACAAACCTTGTTTTGTTTTGAATGTTGTCTTCCAAATGTCTCCTTCAACAATTCTAATTTGATGGTAGCCACTCCTTAGGTCCAACTTAGTAAAATAATTTGATTCTTTCAATTGATCAGTAAAGCATGTATTCTAGGTAGTGGGTAATAGTTCTTTACCATAATCTTGTTCAATGCACAGAAGTCCACACACATGCGCCATGTTCCATCCTTCTTTGTCACCAAAAAAATAAGTGAACCACATGGCAAAGAAGATGACTTGATAATCCCTTTATCCAAAAACTCTTGAATTTTCTTTTTAATTCCTGCATTTTCCATCACTGACATCCTGTACATGCCAATGCTAGGAAGAGGACAATCTTTCTGCAACTGTATCTCATATTGGATTCCTCTCTTGGGAGGCAATCCTTTTGGCTCCTGAAACATCTCATCATATTGGTTAACTACATCAACCAATTCATATTTAAATATTGAATCACAACCTTTAAAATCTTCATTATCAACATTTTTCTTGGGTTTGATCGTTAGAAGCAATTTTTTTTTTGTTGAATTCACTAGTCTTTTCATCTGCCCCGCATAAACAAGTGGAATATTTAGTTTCTTGCTATGAGCTCTCACAATATATTCTGCTCCATCTTTAACCAAATGGTATTTGTTTTCATGTCTATGGAAGATAGATTTTCTATCATAGAGATACGGGTTGCCCAAAACTACACCACATATCTCTAATGGCACAACATCAAGCTCCACATCATTTAGGAAATTTGTAGTAATGGTGAATGTAGTTTACAATTTCTAGTTACCTGCAATTGTGGATTGTAACACACCCATCCAAGTGGAATAGTTTCCAAGTTTAACATTTTCAATTTTTTTTAAGAGATAAGATTGGCTTGAGAGACACCGTAAAAAAGTGTAACAATTTTTCTATGTAATGAGATCACCCTTACGTGAAAAACTTCTATCCTCTTCTTTTCACTTGGAGTTTCATTATGTGAATTTGAAGTACTAGTGCTATCAATGGAATCTTTTACTTTCACACCCATGGGCGTAATTTTAGTTTCATAACTCGAATCAGATCCCAAATCTTCTTGAGTGGTTGCAGTTGTCTATTGTTTTCCCTTGTTGTTGAATTTCTTTGGTTTCATTTTGGGATGAAGCTGCCAACAATAAGCTTCATCATGACCCTATTTGGAACAATGTTTGCATATTAATTTCTCTCCTTCCATATTAGTAGATGGATTTTTCTTTCCCTTCCCTTTGAAACTGTTTTCTTTTCCTTTACACTTAAATGGCTTTTTACTACCTTCTGGACAGTTTTTGCCTCTTGCCTCAATATGAGTGGCTTTCACACAGACCTCATCTATATTATTGGGATTAAACATTAAGATAGTATGCCTAAAGTAACTATGTAAACCACCTATGTACTTCAACAACGTTTCCTGTGATTGAAAATCTACACCTAACATCAGAGACCTTTTTCTGAATTCTTGGGTCTAGTCTTGCACATTTTGACCATTAAGTTGTTTAATGTTCTGCCAATTCATGATGGAATTCTGCATATAAGCTAGAGGGTAGAATTTCCTTTTAATTGCAACAATGAAATCAGACCAAGAAATTGATATCTTGTCGTGTTTTTTTATCTACTCTTATTTCGTAGATTGCCACCATACTAATGTTGCATCCTCCATCCTCAAGGAAGCTATTTGAATCTTTATGTCATCCTCTTGAAGGTTTTGAATTCTACAATAGACCTCCAATTGACAAATCCAATTATCAAGATTCTCTGCATTCACTTCAACATTATACATGGGTAGTTCAAATTTAACATCAAGTTTTAATAAGGGTGATTTACTAGTTCCTTTTGATGTATGTTGATGAGTGTGAGTAAGGGTTGCGTTAGTGAAAGAGGGTGAAGATGCATGTGATGAAGAAGATGAAGAAGATGGTGGAGAGGGTGGAAGTGGAGTGAAATCCTTCTTGCATAAATAAAACCAAGAGCTCTGATACCAAACTTGATATGATTAAGAAAATTATTTTTGTTGTGCTAAAATTCCTTTTTATATTATATTAAATATTCTTGAGGATTTCTAAGATTATTTACAAGTTAAAACATGGCGTTTTGAGTTTTTATATGTAATTTTATGTGTAAATTAACATAAACAAATAACTGAACAACAACAAATGACAGACATAAAGATCACCATAAACAATATCACAGTAACATATGATGAAGGAGTTCATCCCTCCTGCGCTACGTCTCCTTGGTCCAACTTCCAATGGTTTGGCCCTCTCTATTATGCTCAAAAATGTGATTACATTAGTTTAAAATGCTTAGAATGCTCTGAAACTTGTTCCAATGGTTCCAGAAGGCAGAAAAATGGATGCGTATCCTCTTTCTACTATAGATTTGGTAAAAAACTAAATAACATATGGGCTTTCCCAATCTTCTGCTAATCGCACATCAAATTCCCAAAAAACTGGCATCACCCTACAATTTTTGTTATAAAACTAGCTCACAAAATATAGAAAAGATAGATCAACGACTTAGAAATAAGCCACTTCGAGGCGGAAACCTCCTTTATATTACACAAATGAACAATTCTTAGATGGTACAAATGACAAGACCTCCTTTCTATATATAGGAGTCTAAGGGGTCATAATATAATTAGAGCCGACATAACAATAATAATGTAAGGGCACAATAACAACAATAGTGGTCTTCTATGGGGCACAATAATATAATAAGGGGGTTGTACTAATAACAATAAGGAGCTACACTAGTAGTATAGGGACCTAACATGCCCCTCTCCTTCAAAAAGTGTTGTTCTCAATGCTTGAGTAGTTCTTGATGTTTCTGTATAAATTCTTGCCCTCACATGTGTAATCTACAGTGAGTAAGTTCTTCCACTTGATGAGATACTCTGAAATTGATCTATTTCATAGCTGTCGATTTCTCGGTTGTGTGACTAGTTCAGGCTCCAATATGATTTTTCCTTCCTTGTCAAGTTCTCACAATGATGTTTGAACTGGGATCTTCTGCAACTCTTGAATGAGTTCCCACTCCTTTGGGAATATTGATATCTATAAGGCCTAATGTTTGGAGGAAAAATTCCTGGAATCAAATGAAGAGCATGATTACGATCAGGAATAGGTGGGAGGCCTTTGATAGTCTCAAATACCTTGGAATGATTGTCCAAAACATTTTGGAGATCTGGAGAAATACATGATTTCGATGTGGGATCTTCTAGCGAACATAATTGTGCAATTACGCCCCGTTGTTATTTATTTAGAGGCTTTGTCATGCTATTAGAGTTGATTATCTTTCCTAGTTTCCCTTCGATACCCCTCATTTCAACTTCCTTTCCTTCCCAAAAAAAATTCAAGAAAAGTTCTTGAAAATTAAAAGCTATCATACCCACTGATTGTACAATGAATAAATTATGTGTACTACCTAAACCAATCAACACTATTACTTTTTTCTTCTTGATATGTCCTACTATCTTGATAGTTTGAGGAGTGTAATTTCTTCGAATGCATTACAAGTTATGGTCAGATTCATTTCTTGATGCTCGATGTGATCTTTCACTTCTTGAACATTTTTCTTCTTGATATGTCATTCTATATTGATAGTTTGATGAATAGTAGTTTTAGCCAATGAATTACAAGATATGGTGAGATTCATTTCTTCTTTCTCGATGTGATCTTTTACCTCTTGAACCTTTTTCTTCTTGATATGTCCTTCTATCTTGAGAGTTTGAGTGGTAACTCATTCAAATGCTTTACAATATATGGTCAGATTCATTTCTTCCTTCTCTAGGGTGGGTTCCTGGTGTATATCCTCTTCTTTTGATGTTTCTTGATCCTTTTCCTCCTCCTCTTCATAATCTATATAAAGTAATTTCTTCTTAGCACACTTATGACCTCTAGTGTACTTGCTATCACAATTGTAACAAAGCCCTTTTTTCTTTTTTCTTCCAACTGTTGTGGTGTAAACCTTGTAGGTTGTGGAAGGCTAGGAGAAAAAACACTTCCAAAATTATAGTCATCAGTGGTGGGATTCCTTGTTTCCATAATTTCACTTTAAATTTTTCTTGCCAACCTGAATGCTTTCTCTAATGAATCAGGTTCCCAAAGACGAACCTTGTGTTGAATGTTATCCTTTAAAGTTCTTATGAAGACATCAACCATTTTCTTCTCTAGAATATCATTTACCCTTATATTGAATTTTTGGAAGTCCTCAATGTGCTCTGCCATTGAACCCTTTTGTTTGAGATTTATTAATTGGCTAAAGAAGGTGTTCCTCTTTGTATCCTTATAATGTGATATCATTTCCTCCGTAAGAACTGACCACATGACAAGTGGTTTATGGGAACAAAGCCCTTTATACCATAAAATTTGATTCAGTTCTAAACAATTAGATGAAATACGTACCTTTTGTAACAGTGGTACACCATGTAGATCAAAGTATTTCTCCATTTGTAGTATCTAATTTATCAAATCCTTGTCATCAAACTTCCTCATCTGACTTTTTCTTGATTTTAGGAGCTTGATTTTGAAACGACTGTAACTATGTAATTTCATATTTTCCAGTTCCGAAATTACAACCTGCAGTAGCCCTCTGCGTCCCCTTTCCAATGCCACGAATCTGATCAAAATTGGATTCTCCGAGAAAGGGTTATGCACAAACTCCCAAGGTGACTTGATTATATGCCTTTTGAGAAGAGTGAACTTGTATGAAGTGCCACATATCACTATTTTGACCTTCGGATCTAAACACGAACCTACAGTCTGTCCTCTTTCTGTAACTTCTGACGAAATTTTAATCGGATGCTCAGAGAAAAAGTTATGAGGATTTTCCCAAGGTCACTTGTTTAAGATGTAATTTGGGAGTCCACAAAACCTCTAACTTTCTTAGGTCATATATTCGAAAATATAACGAGACAAGATTTGAAATTCAGACCTGAGTTTCAAACCACTTTCTTCTCAAATGGGTGTTTTTAGCTTCTGAAACTTTGTAGCAAACAAGTTATAGTAAAACTTCCATAATGACCTATTTAGCTGAAATTCTAGAGCTTGCAAAAACCCTAACTTCCTTAGATCATATCGCTGAAAATGTACTGAGACAAGATCTGAAATTCAGACCCTAGATTCAATGAGATTTCCTCTCAAATGGGTTTTTTTTAAGCTTCCGAAACATTGCCAAAAACACTTCATAGTGAAAATGGCACGATGACCTGTTTCGAGTAGCGAAACCCTAGAATCCAAAGCTCTGATACCATCTGTATGAAACCAGCTCACAAAGAGATAGAAAAGATAGATCAAAACCTTAGCAATAAGCCTCTTTGAGGGGGAAACCTCATTTACATTATAGAAATGAACAATTCTCAGATGATACAAATGATAGGACCTCCTTTCTATATATAGAAGTCTAAGGGGTCATAATATAATCAGAGCCGACATAACAATAATAATGTAAGGGCACAATAATAACAATAATGGGCTTCTATGGGGAACAATAATAACAATATGGGGACTACATGGGTACAACAATATAATAAGGGGGTTGTACTAATAAAAATAAGGGGTTACACTAGCAGTACAGGGAGCTAATAATTTCACCCGCAAAGCACATTAACGGAGTGAGAATTTCATCGAAAACCAACAAAATTGTCAGACAATTAAAATGCTCACTAACTCTTAAGGTCTGAAAATTGAGGCCACATGGGGTGCCAGATGCCTGGGGTTAAGGACAACAACCCACCCCCGTTGAATGGACCCCACTCCTCCACCGTGATGGTCACATGAGCGGTTATGTACCATGGGTTGGCCCCACCCGGGTTGGATCAACCTTCAAACTCTATGCCAAAACACTTTAAATAATCCGTGTGAACATAGGGGTCAAGAAACACCCTAATGGCATATTGGTAATGACTATTGTTATGTTTTGGGAGGTTGTTTGTTCAAACCTCGAGACCTCCACCGAGACTATAAAAAGGTTTCTGGTGACCTCTCGGGCTACCACGTGGTGACCTTGAGCTCAGCCACATGTTAACCCATGGTTGGCCACCCCTTCAACCAATAAAAACCACAAAAATATGATCAATAGATGAATGCCACTTGTCACTTGGTGATTCGCCGAGGATTCAATTAACCAATCCAATGTCCACATACCCTACCTAGTTAATAGTACGAACTACTAACTAGGCTTTCCTCTTTTTTTAAAATTCCCTTGTTTGGTAAAGTGAAAATAACTCATTTCTGGAGTCATACAGAGTCCATTTTCAAGAAATGATTTGTGCCAAATTCAGGATGATGAGCACTACTTGGTCATCTAGGTTTCACACCAATCTAACAACTTTGAATATTGAGTTATTTTTTTGAGCACCTGATCATTCCTCTCCACTAGAAGCTTTTTTACCTCCAAAAAATCACTTTTAGTTGTCAAGAAGGTGCGCGTACATTTGGTTTACCTTTCCAATCTTGATCCATTTGGCCTTTAAAGGATTTGTTCCCTTGAGCCCCACTTGAAGGTAATCCACATTCCCTTGTTTTGAAGACCTTGTTCTTCTATCAAGAATGGTGTCTTACTATATTTCATCAAGCTATTCAGGATAAAAATCCTTTAT
Organism: Pinus taeda; assembly: GCA_000404065.3. Lineage (NCBI taxonomy): Eukaryota > Viridiplantae > Streptophyta > Pinopsida > Pinales > Pinaceae > Pinus > Pinus taeda. Next base: position 17,932 of record APFE030481639.1, on the reverse strand, counting down.
GGAAGGAATTTGGACATTTCCTCCTTGATCTTCAATCAACGGAGGCTCATACAACCTTAAGTTCTCAATATTAACAACAACATAAATTTTCATATATGAAGGCAAATACAACCTGAAGGAATTATTCCCAACATTTTCCAAAATTTTGAATGGACCATATCTAATCGGTTTTGGTTTCTTACCTTCTCCTTGGAGCCTCTCTTTGCTAATGTGAAGCCAAACTTCATCACCGACCTCAAATTTGTGATGTACATGATGCTTTTCATGCCTTTCTTTGTACTTGCCTCGACTCTTTTCAAGCTATTCTTGAACTATTTGGTGTACCAATTGGATTTTTTTCAGCGAAAATTATTTCTTTGTCTATGTCACTATGACCCTTAATAGTAACATCTTTCCAAAAAATCAAATCCAAAGGAGACTTAGGAAAGTATCCCAAACATGCCTCAAATGGTGATGTTTGAGGTTAAGAGTGCTTGGCTCGGTTGTAAGCATGCTGAGTATAATTCAAATGTTCATCCCAAAACATAGGATGCTTGCTGCAATACCCACAAAGAAGATGTATCACTATCCCGTTCACCACCTTCGTTTGACCATCTATTTGCAGATGCAATGTTGTACTCTTTTTCAATTTGATTTCCATGAATCCCCACAAGCTTGACCAAAAATTCTCAACAAAGAAATATCTCGACCACTAACAATGGATGTGGGCAATCCAAAATGCACACATACAATATGAAAGAATAACTAGGTAGTTTGTTCAGTTGTAACTTTCTTTTTACATGGCATCAAAATATACATTTTACGGAACCTATCCATAGATACATACAAATAATCATGACTTCTTTTTTACAAAGGAAGGCCTCCGACAAAATCTATAGAAACACTCCCCCACAGTTGTGAAGGAACCTGAAATAGTGTGTACAATCCTAAGTTCCTCTTTTTAGGCTTACTGACTATACATAATGAACATCCTTTAATAAAATGTGACACACTTTCAAGCATACGAGGCCAACAATAATACCTTTGTAGATGTGTCATTGTCTTACATATAACGAAATGACTAGAAATAAGAGAAGTATGTGCCTCTCTTATGATGTTGACTCTTTCTCCCTATGGAATACAAATCTTGCCAAGATGGTACAACAAATTATCATGCAAATTATAATCCAATTCCTCTACTTGGTTACCTTGACTCAAGCTTGCATAAATATCCTCAAAGTTATTGTCTAATGCATATTGCTCAATATAACTTCCACGCAAAACAAAATTATGCTTGAGTAAAGTAGTTTCACTAACAATAGGCCTAGAAAGCATATCATCAACTTTATTGTAGATACATTTCTTATACCTTATTACCAAGTGGAATTGTTGAAGAAAATCCATCCATTGGAAGTGCCTTGATTGTTGCAACTTTGATTGAGATTGCAAGTATTGCAACGGTTGATGATCAATGTGAATGATTGTTTCCTTACCCATCAAGTAGTGTTTCCATGTTTTCACACTTTATACCAACACATACAATTCATTGTCATACGTAGGATAATTAATCACAGCACCATTAAAACCTTCCGAATGGAAACAAATAGGCTTGCTAACAAGCCTCGGTATTGCGACAAGAATGTTGCAACTCCCAAGGCTACCAGCTTTAATTATCAACCCAGGTTTCGTACAAACTTAAGAGGAATAGGCACTATATGTGCATCATAAAATGTGTCATTCCTTTGATGTCATGATATAATGGAGTGCATGTACTGAAGTCAAATCCTAAATTAATTGTTGAAACTAAAATAGTCGAAATGGAAACTTCAACCTATTGCAAGAAAGAATGTAGAAGGGAAGAAACCTATTCTAATTGCATAAATTAAATATCATGAACTAAATGCCAACCATTACATTTAAAATATTTTATATCCATTAACGGAGTTCATTGGATGTGGCAATAAAAAATCATCATTGTATTATCCAATCCATAAATCTATCCATTAGCACAAATAGTTGAAATGTTTTGCATGGGTAAAGAGGAAAATCCTAAGTAGTATTTAGTCTACCCTAATAATTAATTTAGATCCCATGGGTCTTTACTCAACCCTAATGGACAATAACCAAGCTTCTTGAGAAAATATGGGCAAGTATATACATGTTAGAAGGCTACTATAGAGTTTCATGTAGTACTACTACAAGAAACAATAGATTTGCTACAGGGAGATATAATTCATTGAATGACCAACCAAGTCAAATCCAAATTGGATGGGATAAATTTATTGTTGACTATAATTTCTTAGGTCTCCGTTACAAGTGGAATCACTCAAAAATACCTCAGTTAACCCATGCACAAAACTGATAGAAAATTACTAGTTTAAAATCTAAAAATTCGAGAACTAGTGAGCTAGTAAATTTATCAAATGCCTAACGCAATCAAGTAAAAATGAAATGGGGTAGTTTTTTTTATTAACTAGAACTTTTTGTGATCTAATTCAACTGGAATAAAATTTGTTGAATCTTGTTAGTATGTCCTAAGAAATAGCAAAAATGTATTGTTATTTGCCAAAAAGGACTTCCAAAAATCTAAATTTGGGAATAAGCAAGCTAATCCAAATAACTCAATGATTACTATTACCTTCCAAAGCTATTCCAATGATTAAATTATTCTTGTGATCCTGGTATAAAGATTACTTCAACTATATAACTGAATCCTATAATAAGAAATAATCAATGCTAAATGCGTATATAGAAACAAAATAAGAACAAGAGATGCATGTGAATAAGATGTGAAAGGAAGAAAAGAAAATGGTACAAAAGGGCTCTAAGTCTCCTAGGATAGAGAATCCAAAGGAAACTCAGAGTTATACGGAGGGGACCAAGGCTGAGAAGCTAAACACGACACCAATCTTCATTATTTCCATTAATACAATTACATCCCTGCAAGAAATGAAAGTGGAGCTGCAAAAATACGAGTTCTCTCCACAAGAAGAGTAATAAAAATCCACACCTAGAAGAAAATTCGACTTGGTACTTATAAAAAATTATTAATAATCATTCTCCATGGAAGGATGAAGCTTTCTGCACCAAAATCTCTTGATTAGTGGATCTGGTTCCCAATACTAGGAATTTGGATTAAATCGCAGGGAACACATTCCTAGATTTTCCCAATCATTGGAGCTCCATAATCTGTGCCATAATTCCAGAATATCTTGTTGATTTATTGTTTAATATTGATCCTCCTGTGGTAGGGAGAAAGTCCCTACATTATCTCCTCCTCCAATTCTTCATAATTTTCCAATATTCTCACAATATTCCACAAAAATAAATAATACTAGGCACAAATATGTAATTATCCATAAATATTCCTAATGAACACATTAAAGTTAAAATGCATTATCTAATGCAAAAGGAGAGGTTTAGTGTGTTCAAGGATGGTTAGATTAGGCTTAATCTATGTCTAATTTTCAGGCATGGGCCTTAATTTATGCCTAATTTAGAGGCCCATCATACCCCCTTGCTTAAAGTGTTGCTCATGCTCTAAGAAACTTAGTGAGCTGATTGTGCCTCATTCATGGCCTTGGTGGCCTCCCTCTTGTGCATTCCTGAGTCCTTTCTCTTAAGAATCTTGGTTGTAATTTCTATAAGGACAAGCCCAAAAATGTAGTTGTTCTTGTCATGATTGTTTAATAGTCTTTCAAGAAACAAAACATAACTTTCCTCTTTGCAAGTGAGCTCTATTGGCTTGTAGATCCATTTCATTTATATCCTGTTCCTTGAAACCTTGATTCCATTTTCACTCATTTTTCCAAAATTGTTTGTGCATAGAAAAAATCATGGTGTTTCTTGAGACCATTAGCTTGCCTTCTTCTCCTTATTCCAGATGGTTTCTTGAATATTTTAAAGTTTGGAAAGGTATTTTACATCCTTTTCCAACCTTCTACTACCTTGTTCCACCATTTGGACACCTCGTGAACCTTGAAAACATATTTATATGAGAACTAAGACATCCTATAGTAATTATTGTAAAAACTATAGGAAACCCTGTAGCGGTTCCTGTAGTATTATAGGAAACCCTGTAGCATTTTCCTTAGGACTAATTGAAACCCTGTTTAATCTGAGCCTTGGGTGGACCCTCAACTTTATTTCCATGTTTTTCTCCCATTTCTATAACATATTTTAGGCCTTGGACAAAAGCTAGAAAGAGATTGGAGACCTCTTGGAAAGCCTATTTCATTACTGCAGTTTGAGTTCAGTTTTCACGGTGAATGACTTATTTCCTATTGTTGCCTTCTTCTTCTATTTTCTAGCCTATATTATTTCCTAATGGCCTTGGAGTTCTCCATTTTTATTAGGTCTCTCTAAGGCACTACCATTTTGTGTTTTAACACAATTCGTTCATTTCTTCCTTCTTGTAGCAACATTCTACCTTCCTGTAACAGTCAATCCTTCTTCCTTCAGGGTCTTCTAATTGTATGGGAGTGATGAGAAATGATGCATATGGGTTGGATGATGATGCTAGGGCTCAAATGAGTTAGTGTAGGTTTGTGAAAATGGATAATATGTTGTGTTTGTTTTTTCAAGATCTTTTCATGGTGAGACAGAGTGTAGGGTTTGTTCTTGAAAGATGTTAATTTTTTTCTTATGAAATGAGATGGATGAATGATGGGTAGATATTGGATATGAAGTGGATGGAGGGCTTGGAGTGCTTTGGTGACTTGGCCTTTGCACAAGTTTCCTCTTTTAACTATTATCCCCATTCCTCGAAATCATGACCCTTCATAATTTGGGTTTTCCACATTGCATGAGTGAAGGAGTGAGCTTCAATTAACTAGTTGAAGGTGGCCAAGACTTCTAACTCATCCTTAACTTATAAAACCTCATCTTTCATGCATTCACAAAAAAATTCTAACTATAATATGCTCAAGAGAAGAGGTGAAGAATATTGCATACATCTGCCTACCTGATGGTAGTTGGGGAGACATGCATGCTGATTTTGATTTGATGATATATCCATAGTCCTCTAGAAGTGATAATTTCCTTTGTTTTCTTCTGCATAAGTCTTCATAGATTGGTGATTCTAAACCCATGTCTTCAAGTTACCATGAGAAATCTATCCTAATTAAATCTACCCTTCTTGGAGTGATGGGAATGTCCATGGGTGATCTTCACCTTCCCTATACCTTATTCCACCATTAGACACTTTTCCCATACTTAATTCTACCTTTCCTACCATCTCCTAAGCTTTTCTCATGTTTCTTGTAGTAAAACAGGGCATCCTGTAATAGAATTAGGATATCCTATAGTAGTACTACATGAAACAACAAATTGGCCTTGTTTTGTCCATATACACAAAATGGTAGAATAGATTAACCTAAAAAAATTGAGCATTTTACCATCATCCTTATGCACCTCCCCAGAAAAACAAATTTGCCAATGGATGCACAAGTCTCGAGACAAATAAAAAACGGTTGAAGTTTATGGAAGCTAATTATTGGGAAATGGTGCACTAGAAGTTTATGAAATTTCTTGGGCATGTTAACATCATCCATATGCATCTCCCCACGTTTTTTTTTTTTAAATGGATTCACAAATAATGAGAAAACTAAAAACTAGATGTAGGTGATGCAAACCAATTTCCTGAAATCTGTGCACTCAATTTGCTGAAATTTCTTGAGCATGTTACCGTCATCCATATGCACTTCCACATGAAACATATTGGCAAATAGATGCATGGTTTTTAAGATGTAACAAAAATAAATTTCTACTCTATGTATTTTTGTTTCCTGTACAAAAACAGAGCATTCCTGTAGTATTTCAGGACAACAAGGAAAATGAGTGGTCAAAGAGTAGGAATAATGAGTGGATGGTGGAAATAGATGAGGGTTATGGATTGAAATGGCCTTGGTCCTCATAGATCATTTCAGAAAAGGAGGAGAAAATCAAAATTTGACTTCTTTTGACTAAAACAATGTAAACTTTGAAACGGGAACTAAAACTGATACTCGTTTCATTGAGAGCAAAAAAATGACCCAATTTTGAAAAGGGGTGATGCAGAACACACATGGTTTTTTTAGAGCATAGTTTTTGGCACTATAAATCTTTTTATGTACGTTGCACTTTAGAATGGTAGTCATTTTCATGTTGATTTAGAAAAGTGGTAATTCTATACCACGCCTTTTTTTTACTTGATATTCTCTAATGTATGAAATGTAAATAATTATTTTCTAACTTTAATAATTTTTGAAGTGGTCTTCTTCTTCATATTTTTTTTTTTTTTTTTTTTTTTTTTTTTTTTTTGTAGTGAAGTTTTTATTGTTTTTCATATTTAAATAAGAAGGTCAATATTTTGAATTTTCGATATTCTACATATTTATACATTATTAATTAAATTTTCAATCCACATGAGATAATTGTTTCTAAAAAACAATAATTTTTAACAATTGACATAAAAAGAACCATTTTTAACATAAATATAACTAAAAAAATGCATGTTCTGTTATGAAACCAGCTCAAGAAAAGATAGAAAAGATAGATCAACGCCTTAGAATTCATCCTCTTTGAGGGGGCAACCTCCTTTACATTACATAAATGAACAATTATTGGATGATTCAAATGATAAAACCTCGTTTCTATATATAGGAGTCTAAGGAGTCACAATATAAACCAGTCAACCTAACAATAATAATATAAAGCCACAAAAATAACAATAGAGGGATTCTATGGGGCACAGTAATAACAATATGGGGGCAATAGGGGCACAACAATATTAATAAGGGTATAACTACAATAGTAATGGGGTAATCACTAGTATTATAGGGACCCAACATGCCCCTCGCCTTCAAAAAAGTGTTGTCCTCAACGCTTGAGTAGTTCTGTGTACTTCTGCATAAAATTCTCGTCCTCCCATGTGGAATCTTCAACGAATAAGTTCTTCCACTTGATAAGATACTTTGAAATTGATCGATTTCGTAGCTGTCGAGTTCTTGTTTCTATGACTGCTTCCGGTTCCAATATAATTTTTCCTTCCTCATCAAGTTCTGGCAATATTGTTTGAACTGGGAGCTTGTCGCCTATAACCTTCTTTAAACATGAAACATGGAAAATTGGGTGCAATCGAGAAGCTGCAGGAAGCTCCAATTTGTATGCCATAGTACCAATCTTTTGCAACACCTTGTACGGACCGTAATACTTTGGTGATAATTTATTGTCCTTCTTAGCTTGCTTGAGGACATTTGCTTATATGGTTGTAGCCGTAGGAATACCCAATCATCTACATCAAAACTTCTTTCGCTGCGATGTTGATCTGCTTGTTGTTTCATTCTATTTTGTGCCAACACGAGGTTACCTTTAAGAGTTTGAGGACTTGTTGTTGATGTTCGATGTGATGTTTCACTGCCTGAACCTTAGAATTTTCTCTTAAATATGATGTGATGGATGGTGGTTGATACCCATAAAGTGCCATAAATGGGGTCATTTTTGTTGCTTTATGGAAGGAAGTGTTATACCACCATTCAGCCAGAGGTAGCCATTTGACCCATTGTGTCTATTTATCAGATACAAAGCAACGAAGATATCCTTCCAAACATTTGTTTACTATCTCAGTTTTCCCATCAGATTGAGGATGATAGATGAGCTATGAGCTAACTGAGTACCAAGACAAGAAAATAATTTTGTCCAAAAATTTCCAGTGAAAATGGGATCTCTGTCACTTACAATAATCTTTGGGTTCCATGTAGCTTTTGAATTGTTTCCATAAATGCAGTAGAAACTGTACTGGCTTTAAATGGATGTGATAATGCACAAAAGTGTGCATACTTGGTAAGTCTGTCAACTACCACCATGATGACACTCTTTCCCTCAGACTTGGGTAAACCTGTCATAAAATCCATTGAAACCTCCTCCCAATGTTGGCTTGGAAAGGATAAAGGTTGTAATAGACCTGGTGTCTTAATTTTTTAATCTTTATTTTGTTGGAAAACCAAACATTCCGCCACAAACTTTTGAATATCTCATTTAAGGCCATCCCAAAAAAAATCTTTCTTAACCCTGTGGTAAGTTTTTAAAAATCCTGAGTGCCCTCCTAAGGGAGAAGTGTGCAATTCCATAAGAATATTTTGTTTTAGCTGAGAATTCTTACAGAGGTATAAGCGATCTTTGTACCATAACGAATCATTTTTCCAGCTAAATGTATCAGACGTACTGGAATCTTGTTGTAATTTTCGAATAAGTGCCCACACTTCTTCGTCATTCTTCCATTCCTCCCTTGCTTCGTTTATCCATCTGGTGGATAATAGAAATGGCCACAACAATGCTTCCACATCCTCATCCTTTCTTGAGAGTGCATCTGCCACCACATTTTGCTTCCCTTTTTTGTAGATGATTTCAAAAGTCATAACCCAACATCTTTGTGACCCACTTTTGTTGCTCTTCAGAGGATCATCTTTGTTCTAAAAAGTATTTAAGGCTATCATGATCTGTTTTTACCTTGAAGTGTCTTCCCATTAGATAGGGTCGCCATTTCTTAAGTGCGTGGAGTATTGCCAATATTTCCTTCTCATAAATAGATTTGCTTAAAAACTTTCCCTTGATTGGACAGCTTTCCAAAGAAATGGGTCTTTCATCTTGCATTAGAACAACACCAATTCCATTTCCTGAAGCATCACATTCCACAATAAAGGTTTTTGTGAAGTCCGGTGTAGCTAAGACTAGTGCTTGGAACACTGCCTCTTTGATGTTCAAAGTCCTTTGTTGCTTCTGGAGTCCATGAAAATGCATCTTTCTTCAATAATGTTGTTAGAGGTGCTGCTATTCTCCCATAATTCTTAACAAACTTGTGATAATAACCCTGTCAACCCAAGAAATCCTCGCAGATGCTTTATGGATGTGGGAATTTTCCATTCCTTAATGGATTTAATTTTGCAGGGTCTACCTTAACTCCTTCATGAGATACAATATGACCCAGATATTCCACCTCCTGGACTCCAAAGAAACATTTCGATCTTTTTGCATATAATTGTTTCTCCTCCAATAGTTGTAGCACCCTGTCAACATGTTCAACATGATCCTTCCAAGACTTGTTGTAGATTAGTATATCATCAAAAAATACTAACACAATTTTCTAAGGAATGGTTTGAAAATTGAATTCATCAAACTTTGAAATGTTGAAGGTGCATTGGTAAGGCCAAAAGGCATGACCAAAAATTCATAATGACCCTCATGAGTTCTAAATGCTGTTTTCGGAATGTCTTCAATCTTCATTCTGATTTGATGATACCCTGAACAAAGTTCCAACTTGGTGAAGTAAATTGATCCCTGCAATTCATCTAGTAATTCATCAATGAGAGGAATGGGGAACTTATCTTTAATAGTGAGCTTGTTGAGCTCCCTATAATCCGGACACATGCGCCATGATCCATCCTTCTTGTGCACCAATACTACTGGAGCAGAGAAAGAAATTTGACTTGGT